>CABHPQ010159396.1:0-20329 GCA_902168405.1 Peromyscus aztecus
ATTATATATACACACACACACGTGTGTGTGTGTGTGTGTGTGTGTGCTTCCATTCTTTTCTTAACACTGGATCTTCTTGTACAGTGACACTACCAGGCAGCATGACACCTTTGTAACCCGGGAGACTAACAAGGACTTACCTGTCTCATGCTACCCTCATTATTCTCAGAGACAGAATCTCTATTTTACTGGAAGTTCCAAAGAGGAACATCATCTTCTGAACTAGTTCTGGTCACTCTGCATCACTGTCCTGTTCCTCTTCCTACCACTGTATCCCTCACTCCATTCAATGGGAGAATATGCCAATTTTCTCCTCTTTCTTATCACTTGGTTCACTACTATCTTTTACTTCATGCTAGTTTAATAAATATCTGTAGATGGAAGAGTTGCTATTATTATGATTTTTTAAACTGCCTGGCTTATCTTTTATGAATGATTACAGTACATGCTGCAAACAATAGTACATACCTAAAATTACCATGAGTGACATACACATACAGCACACACACAGATACACACATGCACACTTACCACACACAGCCATACACAGATACATGCAATACACACATATACATATACCACATACATCTAGACCACATAAAGACATAGACCACATGTGGAAATACATACCCACACAGCACACATAAAATACTATGCACCCACATACACACACACACACACACACACACACACACACACACACACAACCATGATTACTATAATGCAAATAATTGTTATCTAGTACTAGTTACTGTTACATACATGACTTTACTTTTAGAGCAGTTTTCTTTTCACACCAGAATTGAAAATAAGAAGAATTAAAGTACTTTCCTATATTCTCTTTGCCCTGTCTCTACACATGCACAGACTCCCTACTACCAGCATTTCTCATTAAATTGGTCCAGTTACAATTAATTAACCTACACTGACCAGTTAGCTTCAGCCAGAGTCCACACCTTCCATTCATTCTTAGGGTTTCACCTGTTGGGGATCTGGATAAATGCATAGTGGCTGAATCCTCAGGACATCTCCACACGGGGTAGCTTCCTTTCCCTAAGAGTCCTCCTCATTGTATTTTTATCCCCTCTCTCCACATGCCCTGGCAGCCGCTGGCTTGCTAACTGTCCCAGAGTTTCAGGCTTTTCAGATCTGCTGCTTTCAGTTACTGAGATGAGCTATAAGTTACTCCAGGTGTTTTGTGGCTTGACAGCTCACTTCTTTTTTAGTGCTCACTAGTCTAGATGTACATCCCAGCTCAGCAATTCACCTACCGACTGATGTCTGGCTGCTCTCAAGTTTGGGCAATTATGAATAGAGTTGCTTTAAACATCCATGTGCAGTTTTCCAAGTAGACATAAAATTTAACTCCTCTGGGTAGATATCCATGCACTGCTGAGTCATAGGGCTTGAGGCTATTTAGTTTTATCACCATCACTGGTGGTCTTTGAAAGTGGTCAATCGGTTTTGCATCCCATAAGCAATGGAAGACAGTTAATTTGCTTTGCATCTTTGACAGAATTTGGCATTGGAGGTGGTCTGCATTTGGGGTATTTTATATAGGTACTGTCTAAATGTTCATTTCCTTGACAACATGTTCTAGTTCATCTTTTCATATGCTTGTTTTTCATGTGTGTCTCTATTTATGATGCTTATTTGCTAATAGTGAAAAGTTCCACATGATTGTGATATATAATCCTTTTTGTATATTGTAAGATTTGATTTGCTTATATTTTGTTGAGGGTTTTTGTATGACTCTTCATGAGATGGTAATCTATTGCTCCCTGCAATGTCTTTGTCTGGTTTGAAGGCAAAGGTCGCTTCATGGCATGAGTTCATATTCATCCCCTATCCTCTAGAAGAGACTAGGAGGATCAATAGAATGTCTTCTTTAAATACTTGATGGAACGCACCAGTGAATTCAGTTAGTACTTGCTCTTTGGTACAATACTAATTTTTGAGTCAATGTCCAATAGATGTAAGCCTATCAAAATTTATTTCTTCATACTGAATGTTTGAAGATGTCTTTAGTGTAGAATTAGAACATTTCTTGTAAGTTACCAAGTTTGTGGCAATACATTCACAGTATTCTTTTGTTGTTTTTTCAATTATCATGATATCTGTAGTGATGTCCACTTTCAAATCCAATATTATTAATTTGTGTTTTATATTTCCTATCTTCCTTAGGGCTTCTGAATTTTATTGATTTCTTTAACTAATAAGATTTTCGTTTTGTTGGTTTTTCTCTACTGATAATCAGTTTTCAATTTCATTGATTTTTGCTCTAAATCTTATTGCTTTATTTCTCCTTAATTTGAACACAATTTTTACCATCCCTCCCTTTCTTTTCTTACCTCTTTCTTTTTTTCTAAATTTTTCCCATTGTATTTTGAGATGGGACTGGTTTCATTATCCTAGGTTACCTGGAATATGTTAAGTACTTTATACTGTCTTTGAACTTCTGGCAATTGTGGTGGTTTGAATGAGAATGGCCCCCATAAGCCCACATATTTGCATGTTCAATCCCTAGTTGTTGGAGAGTTTGGGGAAGGATTAGGAGGTGTGACCATGTTGGAGGAGGTTGGAGTGTGTCACTGGAGTTGGCCTTTGAAGTTTCCCCACACAGGCCCATTCTTTCTCTGCCTCTAATTTACGGATATGAAGCAGTCTCTCAGTTACTCCTCCCTTGCAATGCCTGATTCCTGCTGCCATGCCCCCCTCTGGAATGGTCATGGGCTCCACCTCTGAAACTATAAGCAAACCTCCAATTAAATGGTTTCTTTTGTAAATTTTCTTGGTCACGGTGTCTCTTCACAGCAATACAACACTAACAAGACAGTAACCAATCCAATTCAGCCTCCAGAGTACAGGGATTACAAGAGTGCATCAAGTTTTTCTACTTTATTGAGGAGGAAACATAGCTTATTAGTTTCAGCACGTTCTTTTTTCTGATACATACATGAATGCTCTAACTTCCCCTCTAAGTATTGCATTCACTGCATGCCAGGTATTTGGTAAGGTACATTTTACTATCAGGTAAACATCTGTCCCACATGCTTATAAAGGTGCATTGTTCAAGCTCCATATGTTTTGGGATTTTCTAGTTATCTCTCTTTTTGTTGAGTTTTAGTTAATTTCCACGGTGTTTAAGGGAGGACACTTTATGGTTTCTAAAGGCGCTTTGCAGCTATGGACATGGACTGTTTTGGTGAAAGCTTACCTATGTGTGAACAGAGGAAGAATACATTTGTTGTTATTGTTGGATAAAGTAAAAATGCCTGATTAGAGGCACGTGACTGATGATGACAAGGAGATTAACTATGTTTTGATTTTCTGCCTGCTGCCTCTGGCCATTTCTGACTTTAGCGAAGTGGTGATGTCATCCAACTTTGAAGGAGGATTCATATTATTTCTTCCTGAAATTCTATTGCTTTTTGTTTCACAGTCTGAGGTCCTATCCTCAAAATAGGTACAAGAAGTACATGTGCATGAACATTAAAAGATCATTAAGACTTTTTGGAGATTTGACCCCCTCATTATTGTGTGATGCCCTTCTTTACCTATGATAACTTTCTTGGTTTTAAGGTCTGCATAGTATAAAATGAATACAGCTACTTTCCCTTTCTTTGAATTAGAGCTACCACAGTATAGATTTCTATCCATTTTCTTTTAGACTGTATGCTTTTTATATAGAAGGTCAGTTTCTTGTAGAATCACATAGTGGAGTGATGTTTCTTGTCCCATGTTGGTAATTTGTCTTTCAAGTGGTTCATGTAGATAACTGATGATCTAACTCATTATTGTTTTAATGTAATAAATGTATACCATATCTATGTATATTTCATATGAGTTTATTGTCTAAGTACATTGTAGACATGCATGTACATTTAGAATTTTCTCTGGAGTTTGCAAAATACACTGACAATTAGCCAAACCCCAGTTTCAAATAACAGGCTATCTTTTCAGTGGCAATAGGCACATTATGGTAAAACAATAATTTTTTTATCCTACCTTCTGTCCCTTGATTCAGTGGTAACATCTATTTTACTTGTATATAATCGTAAACACACACACACACACACACACATATGTATATACATTGGGGGAAATAATATAAAGTGTAAACAATCAAATGCATGGTTGTCATGATTATTTTTAATGGACTTATTGTTTAGAACAATTAAGAATATATAAAAGTTTTTTTTTTATTTTGCCTTTACTTTCTCCATCTTTGACACTCTTCTTTGATGCAAATTCCTCCCATTTTTCTATTTGAGGAAGTCATATTTCTGCCTTCTTTTTGATGGATATTTTGAAGAATCTAGTATTCTCATCAGTAGTTTTATTCTCCTATTTATTGAATGCTAAATATTTCCCTCCTCCCCATTGTTGAACATGATTTGAGGACAATTGCTATAAAATTTGCAATTATATAGGTAAGATTATTTTTCCTGATTTTTTTGCTCTAGTATCATAATCTTTTATCTCTATACTTATAAAAATGAAATATCTAGGTATAGGTTGAAGGAATAATTATCCCTCAAGGTGTTCTGAGATGTCTGGATCCACTGTTCCTTGTCTGGCACTAATGTGGTAAGATTCTCAGTAACTATTGTTTGGAATAGTGTTTCCGCTCCTAATCTGTGCTCTGCCTTTCCACCCAGGACGCCATCCTGTCTGCAGTTCTCCCACAGTCCTTGCATATTTGGTTCTGTTTTTCTTTCAAAGTTTGATCTTTTTGCTTTTCTACTTTCTGATTCTCTATTGATGTGTGCATAATCTGAGAGCCTTTCTTCAGCTGTGTTCAGTCTACTAAGAAGTCCAGCCACGGCATTCTCCTTTTCTGTTCAGGCTTTTTGATCTTTCCTATTTCCTTTTGGTTCATTTTTTTTTCTTTTTAGATGCATGCCTCTCTGCCTTCTTTGTCCATCTCCTCCTGTATGCTGTCTACTTTATCCATTAGAGCCTTTAGCATATTAATCATAGTTGCTTTAAATTCCAGTCTGATCATTTCAACACCCCCACCATGTCTGGTTCAGATGCGTGCTCTGTCTGTCTCTTCACATTATTTTGCCTTTTGGTGTGCCCTGTTGTTCTCCTTGTAGTCAGACATGATGCACCAGATAAAAGGAACCACTGTAAATAGGCCTTTTGTAATGAGGTAGTAGGATGTTGCCCAGCAGATGTGTGCTCCAGTACATGCATTAGGTCTCAGTCTTTTATTGACTGTAGAACTCAGAACTCTGAACATCACAAGCTTTTCTTATTCTCTCACTTCTTGGTGGGATAGGTTAACTAGAGTGGCCTGGTCTGCATGTCACCCTTCTCCCATGCAGATGGCTAGGGCTGACTTGAATTGGACTTCTCTTTTCCCACAGATTAGGTAGGCTCTTGTAACCTTCTTCCCTAGACAAACACACCTTCCTCCTTCATTCCGTCAAGTTTCCGCTGCAATCTCAGTGAATCTTTAAAACTTCCACCCCATCCTGCTTTGCTCTGGTTTCTTTTCTATAGAATTATGTATCATTTCTTTATGTAACATCTTTGTTCTCCTTCATCCCACTGTTAGAATGAGAGCTACACCGGAGTGAGAAACTTCAAACACAGAACACTGCTATCATGCATTAGATCCATGCAAATGCCTAGGAGACAGATAACTCCAAGCTGGCATACTGTTTAGGTCTTCTACATCAACTGTTTGTTCAATGGGAACAATTTTGTTGACCATAATTAATTAAAAAGGAATGAGATTTATATAGCATCAATTTTATATTTTCAAGAAATTCATTGAATTTTGATGGAAGAGAAAAATCAAATTCAGATTTGTATTTTTCTACAAATTAATGTGCAAAAAATGGCAGTTTGAATGACAGAATACTTTGGTATTAAGCATCCAGAAGTGAGATGTTTAACAATATGCCATTGTGAAGAGCAGAAAGCATCATTTTATAATGCTCCTGTGGGTTTTCTGTGATGTTACACTGTAGATATGCTAGGCCAGTAAATTCTAACTAGTAAATTCATGCAGCTTTAGTAAATACCTGCCTTTTTATTAACAAATTTTTGTAGATTCACATTCTATAAATAATTTAAGATTATTCATAGTTTTAACTAAAACTTATAGGAAAATAACTAATTTCTAGTGTACCTTTCCAGTGAGTTATATTTTATAATTTCTATTGATTTAATTGAATTGAGATCAACCATTTTCCCTAATTACACAGGGAAAAAATTACCAAGGACTGTGAGCTGAAGACATGGGAGCCTCTCTGACTTGGAGGACCTATGGAGAATCACAATCTTAAACAGATACCATGCTGAGGGTAGATTAGCAAGCTGGGATAGAGGACAGTGTTGATCAAAGATAGGCAGGGGAGGTTAGGAATGAGCCCTTTACTTGAGAAGTTCAAAGGATATGCATTCTAAACAGTGGAGCTAAGCCCTTCTTCCTGTGGGAGACACAGGATTCACACAGCCTCTGCCTCTCTCCCAAAGACTTGTAAGGTGTCTTGGTCCTCGCTTTTCTCCTCTTGACATTTTCTCCTGGAGGATTGTGTCCTCAGCGCTCACCCGGGAGCCAGGCACTATGAGAGTGAAGCCATCTCTTCCTGAAAGCATGAGTTCATCTTCACTGATCTGCTCTCCTTCCTCTCACTTCCTCATGTCCCAGCCCCCCTTTTGGACACCTCTGCGGTGTCACAGTTTTCTGTCCGAGGAGGTCTTTCCATGGTTAGATTCAAGTACTTGCCTCAACTTTGGCCCTGTCAGTCTACCAATGAGCACTTTGGCTAATAGTTCATAAAAACAAGACCAGATTTTTCTCTCTGCAAAGTAAAGATGAATAATGATATCAAGAAAGTAAAACAATATTGTCATATTTTGTATATATGTATACATGTATGTGAATAAGTGTAGTTTATATGTGTTGAGTGTATATACATGTAGATGTGATTGTGTGCAGGCATTTCTAACCTACTCCTTTGAGGTAGGACTTAGCGTTATGCATGGAGATAGGCTGATGTCTTTCAAGCTCCAGCAATCCTCTTGTCTCTGATCACAACATGGGCTGATGTTACATATGTCACATGTCTGCTTTGCACATAGGTACTAGAATTCAAACTAGTTAGGGCTTCATGTTGCACAGTAAGTGTTCTTATTAAATGAGTCATCCCTCCAGCCCTCCAAAAACACTTATTTTATCATTAAAATTGGTAAATGGTTTCTTTTTCTTGCTATGCTGTGGATAGTTAGGAACCAACCAATGATGTTTCCCACATTGTGTAAGTGACTTCATCTTTATTATAAATTTCAGTTCCATGTGCTTCCTTTCAGAGGTTAACAATGTGATTTACAGGAGAAATAATGGCAGAACCTTTTTCAGAGGTATTGAAATCTTTCTGATATAAACTTTATACAGCATAATGAATGTGTTGGCATTTGTGCCTTATTTGCATTACATAAAATAAAACACTGGGTATAAGGAGTCCCTGTTAAATTCCTATTACCTGTTAAATGAAGATGCTCAGAAGCCAATGTAATCTAATTAAAATCATGAAATGTTATTCAATTCACAGTCATATGCCTACATGCCTCCAAGACATTACCTACACACTTATATTCGCCATGCACAGAGAGCGTACACACTCCAGTAAGTATACTAGGAAGAAATGATCCCCAGATTCTTTGGTGTAATTTATCAATTTGTAAGACTTTTTTAATTTGACATATTATTTCAACTACTTGACTCTCCTTAATGGATTTCTCGTTTCTTATAAAAAACAGACGGTGAAGGGTCTTCTCAGACTATAAACCTGGATGCTTTTCACAGTAATATAGTTAATACTGGAACACTGGAAAACAGTATTTTGTCCCTTAAATGTGGCCCTTTCTTATTATTCATGCTTGGCAGCTTGCTCATGAATGTCCAGATGTTGATACCAATGCTATTTTTAGAGAACAATGAGGTGTTTATTGTGCAATCTTTTCTCTCTCGCTTCTCCCACACATAATTGCATGATCTTTGAAACATTCACAACAAATAACAAGAAGTAGCCTTTTGAAATGAAGTAATTGTATGGCTAAGGTTTATAAATTAAGAATAGATTATATATTTTTCCTATTATGTAGGCTTTGCCTATTTGAAGTGTGTGTAAAAACAAATTTGTAAACATACATTTATCTTGAAAATTATTGTATAAAGGTATATATAACTAAGAGTTGGACAAATGAAAGTTAGGAATTTGGGGGGTCATTAAACGCTTATTGTGTACCTAGCTGCTATGTATTTTCAAAAAGCATTAAAAACTCATAGCCTTGATTACTTTTAATCAATTAGAATTAGGCAAAGAGCAACCATTATTTTATTCAACAGACAAAATTCTGGTTCCAAGCCTTTTGAATTATTTACAATTGGCCTATCATTTAATAAAAAGGCAGAGAGTTGTCCTGCCACCCAACTCACACTGGACAAGTCACCCCAGTAGAACAGCTTTAGAGCTTCTTATAAGATTTTTGTCTCAGATGTAGCCCACATCCCCATATGTCTCATAAATCCTCCGAACACATCTTCACACGCATGACCATGAATGTCTATTCAGAGAGAAGCTTTTTACAACATGTGACATTTTTCAACTTCCAAGAACAAAAGGCAAATGGGCTCTGGCCCTGGACTTGGAACAAAAAAATAAAAGCAAAACAAAAACCTCTTACATTTTTACTAAATAAAAGAATGAATACAGACAGCAAAGGCTGAGTGGAAGCTCCTTCAGGCACCATGCTGATCTTTCTTGAGACAATTGTTCAATGAGGGACAGATAGGAAAAAATAGAGAGATAAAAATAGAGTAGAACCCAGGTGTCACTCAATCTATTTTCTCCCTACTGGGAAGTGTTCACAACAATGTAGCATGGAATACTCCCCTCGTGCATTTTTAAAGTGACAAGGATTTTCCATGTTTATTTAAGTGTAATTCACTATACAGTAAGTAGTTACTGTCAAGAGATTTTGGTTTCCTTTAACCCCAACGATTTTTGTAAACTTTAGTGCATAAATCCTTTGCACATAAATCTCCTGAATTAGGCTAAGGAATTTCCTCTCCACTTTGCTTTTAGTATAGTTAATGACTTTAAGTATTAGTTCTCCTTAGATACTGGTCATCTAAACCAGACCAATTTTCTGCAACTTCTAAATACATAACATAGTCACATAACATAGTCACCCCAAATGATATGTAAACAATACATTTGTGTGTTGTAGATTATGTAGAGAGCTTTTTGTATGCTTTCTCCTCAACCAACTGCTCTGCTCTGAGATAGACACTTTCAGATTATATTGTAGAAAGATATAAAAAAAAGCAAAAAAAAAAACTTCAGAAAAAATGTATGTTGGAAAAAAAACTGTTGGTATATAAATTTAACTTTAAAATTTTCTCAATCTAGGTGGGTGTGTTTTTATTGCAGTTTGTTACAATTGGCTCCCGTGTGAGTTGGTTACCAACTTTAACTGAGTACATATGTAATTTCCACTAAGGAGTCTATGTATTACCGTGCCTGGGCAGGGGATATAGCTCAATGGTAGAGTGCTTGCCAGAATACTCAAGGTCCTGGGTTCAGTCCCCAGCACCACAAAACAAGATACCCTCTGCCCATTATTAACAAATAAGCTGTAGGCATTGTGAAGACATATAGATGGGATTTTATAACTAATTGATGTGCATGTTATGAAATAAATCCTTGGAGATATTCATTCAAATCCAGTCACTGGCTACCTTTCATAGATAGATTTGCACAGATTCGGTTTGGTGGAAACTTCATATGTCCGTCCGAAATGACCCACAGAAGAATATTTCTAACTGTTAATCACTGAAAATACTCTAATCTTCATCATGATTTCCCTGTTCATACAGAACTACTCATCTCTGTTCCTTTTCTTTTTGTCTTATTTTTTCCAAGGGAGAGATAACATTCATCATTGACAATGCTGGCACCACAAAACGTCCTAGAGTCAATTCTTAGCGCAAACATTTGAGTTCTCCATCTGCAGCTCACCGAGTGTCCCAGCATGCACAGTAAGGAAGCACTTACTTTGGATTGGAATTGGTGTGGTTTAAAGGATCAGCTTTTCTGAACAATGGAGTCAGTTCACTATTTTTAAGGTACTTCAGAGAATTTTTATTAAAATAATTTATCCTTAAAGAGAAACAAATTCCTATCTTTTCTTATTTAATATGCATATATATGTGTGGTATAGTACATATGTGTGTCCTCTATGGCTGTGATTAGAAGGTGTCAAATGTCCATGAATGTATATGTGGAGGCCAAAGAGAACATTGATGTCTTCCTCTGTCTCTCTCCACTATTTTTTAAGACAAAGTCTCTGAACAGGAAGTTTGAGATTTCACCTAAGTTGGCTAGCCAGAGAGCTACTTTTCTCTACTCTCCAATGCTAGGGTTACAGGTACATACAGTTATGGGCTGGGTTTTTATTTGTGGTTGGGGATTCAAATTCAAGTTCTTGTGATTGTATATCAAGCAATCTTATGCACTACACCATTTTCTTAGCTTCTGATTTCTTTACTTTTATTCCATTTTTTAATAAATTTAAAGTCATTAAAGCCAGTAAAACGGCTGTTTTATTTAATATATATATTCATATGTAGCTGTCCTTTCAGGATCTATGAAGAAGGAAAAAAAGGGGAGGAAGGGAGGGAGAGCGGAAGGGAGGGAGGGTAGGAGGGAAGGAGAGAGAGGGAAGGAGGGAAGGAGAGAGAGGGATAGAGATCTCAAGAGATCATCAATGCATAAAACCAAACAACTTTATATTATTTATATCCCTTTGTAGGGAATATTTTTTTGTGCTTTCTTTTACCAGATGTGGTAACTTACATGGGTTAGCTATACTTCTCGCTGGTAAGTTATGACGACTATTCAGTTACACTTCTCAAGCTGTCCACATGATGAAGGAAATGATGAGTCTATCAAGAGCAATCAAGTAATACTGATGCTTCAGGACTGCTGATTTTTGTAACTATTCGTTTGTTGTGCTTATTATTAGACTGAGAATCTGAAAACCTTGTCTCAATACATACTACAAAAAGTATAAAGTTGGTTACTCAAGGAAAACATAGAAAACAAAGCAACTGGGTTTGAGGACATGCATCAGTTGGTTGAAGTGCTTGCCATGCAATCAAGATGGCTTGAGTTCAGAGACCCAGCACCCATGCCCCACCTGGGTCTGGTGGCATTAGCCTTGAATCCTAGCTCTGGGAAAGTAGATCCAGGAGGGTCTCTGGAGCTCAATGAACACCCATTGTAACCCAGTTAGTGAATCTCAGGTTCAATGAAAGATCTTGCCTCAAAAAATAAGGAGAACAGTTAAGGAAGACACCTAGTATTAGCATCTGGTCTCCACATGTATGCACACATACCTGTATATACACATGCACACACATATGAACACAAAAAAAACAATAAAAAGGTTATCATTTCACAAAACCTTACTTGTAGGAGCAATAATGTTATGAGATATTACACACACACACACACACACACACACACACACACAGAGCCACACATACTAGTCAATGTAACAATCAGTTTATATAACTATAAACAATACCACCTAGAAAAAAAGGTTCTCACTCTGTTTACCTACAATGAATAAACTCATATGAATTCATCTTTCACTTCATTTGTATTTGGTCAGCAGTGTGTGGGGACTTGTATTTTAGGATATGTGAAAATGCACCCACTGATAGCATATGATGCTAGAGCCTTCCAGGAATCAATGACTGCGAAAATGCTCCACCGTCTGATTTTCCTGATCACTTGCACAGCAAATGTGTGAACCACTTTCATTTTTAACTTTGAAAATGCTGCTCTGTCTTAGCTCCAAGGAAAACAGCAGCGGCTTTCCAGGGGATGTAGATCCTAGAGGACTTTGAAGTCGCTGACACATCATTTCTTATGAGTGCTTCTCTGGTCGTCAGCAGCCAGTATTGCCTGTGGTGAGAGGCTTCACACTATTCTTCATGAGTCAAAAAAAATCTGGAAATCTTTAGGGATTCCTGACCTATAAAGCTATTTGCAAATAAGACCCCATTTCAGACAAATGTGAAGATTGTTTCTCTCATTAACTGGGATGATGGGAATATCCCACTTCCTTTGAGACACTCTTAACTCCAAGTCTGCAGCTCCTCTCTATTTAGGGTCAGGTTTCATCTCAAGTCTGAAGGGTTTGTTTTTGACCTATGTTTGCTTGTTTTACCATTTTCCTAAGCATCTATTTTCAATAATACGGGCACAAGTGTTAATTAGTGAATTTGAATTTCCCAAAGGAATCAAGGACAGATCTGAAGCCAGGTGTAGTTTGACTCCATCTCTTTTGTTTGCCAGCTGTCTGAGGAGTGTATTTCCTTAGGTTTTGTGAGGAAGACCTAGCGATGTATGGAAGAGAATAGCCTTCCCCATTTATTAGCTGTAGGTGATGAGCAAATTTTTGCACTCTCTAGGATGAGTTTCTAACCACTGTGAGCATCAGTCTGCTTGGCTGTAGCATGATCTTCATGTTATCTGTCCTTGTGAAATACTGAGTTAATTCTCAAAGCATTCCATTTGCATGTCTGTCTCCATTGGTTCCTCTAGTCCTATCTCAACACTTGCTTATTGTCTTTTCTTTACCACACATTCATCATTTTATTTTTGTTCATTCTTATTTAAAATTTTGTAAACCTTGAAGGTTCACTTTTTTTAAAATTTTTTCGAGACAGGGTTTCTCTGTGTAGTTTTGGTGCCTGTCCTGGATCTCGCTTTATAAATCAAGCTGACCTCAAAGTCATAGAGATTTGCCTGCCTCTGCCTCCTGAGTGCTGAGATTAAAGGCATGAGCCACTACTGCACGGCCAGAAGGTTCACTTTTATTGTAAGTAGGTGTGTGTAGGTATGCACATGCCGTAGTGTACATGTAGAAGTCAGAGACAACAGTGTGGAGTTGGAGCTCCCCTTTCTTTACATGTGCCCCCAGAGAACACACTTTGGTCTCTAGGCTTGTGCAACAAATGGTTTATCCACTGAGCAATTTCACCTCCTCCCAAATTTTTAATTAGTGTACATAGTATTAGGTTTCATTTTGTCATTTTCAAACAAAATTTATTTTTGCTGCTTCACCTCCCTCCCACTTCTCCCTCCAGCTGGAAGATGCCTCACCCCACCATGTACATGTCTACCAACCCTACAATCTCCTTTCTACTTCCCTGTCATTTTTGAGCTTTAGCCCTTCCCCCCTGCAGCACACACCCACTTATATATGTACATATAAACATATCTGTCATCTAGGTCCAGCATTTGAGAGAGAACATGTGATTTTTGTCTTACTGGGTCTGTGTTACCTGCCTGAATACAGTCCTGCCCAGCTCTATCCATTTTCCTATAAAATTCTTGATTTCATTTTTCTTTACAACTGAACCAAGTTCCACTTTTACTCCACATTTTCATGATCAATTCATCTATTGATGTATAACTAGGCTAGCTCCATTCCTTGTTATTGTGAATAATACAGCAATAAATATAGATGTGCACGTATCTTTGCGGTTAGTTATAGAATTCTTTGGGTATATCCCTACGCGTGGTATAACAGGGTCATATAGTAGTTTTATTTCTATTTTTTTTAAAGAAAGTTCTATTGTATAAAGTACTATAAATAAGAACTAGTCCCTCTGTCTCTGTCACTAGCTAAAATTGTCACATATTTCTTATATTCAAATAATAAACCAAACGCATAAATTTCAGTGTCACCAAATAGCAAATACGACATATGTTCTGAACAACAGAATTATATTAGTTGAAAGACTGAAGACACACACATACACATACTCCCTCCCCCCCACAATCAAACTACACATAATAGGCAGGATACCTTTTAAATATTTCGTAATTCATAATTCTATTGCCTTGTATGTTTAGTTTTTATTTTATTTTACTATGTTGTTTTCACTTCATTTTTATGTTGAAACACAAATATGCTTCTTATTGAAAACTATCTATAGCAGTAAATCCCATGCAATAAGCGTGTTAACCATGGAAACCCTGTCATGTCTCTGAGAAGCAGAGGAATTATCTTGTTATCAATTTAATAATGGAACATTGAAGTAAATGATGCCATCCACTGACACTAGTCACACTGACTCTCTGGGGAAATTCATGTCTGTGAGAACTGTCAATCTAGATGGATATGGACATATTAAACATACTACCATCAATCCATAAATGTACTCTTTCTGGGATGCCTTAATAAAAAGATCGCTTATTTTGATACAGACAAGCTATGTGGAATATCTTGACATTGCTGATCTGTAGTGCCTTTAAGAAAATATAGAATTTTGGGTAAATAGTTTAATATCTTTTTCTTGATATTTTTATCCTTCAGCATAACTTGCATGCAAGTATACTTCTGAGGTTTTAATGAATAAAGTATTGATAACTACATAAGATAAGGGCATGTGAAGTAGATATAATGCATTTCTTTCCACTATTTCCTTTGGGAAGCTTTCTGGAAAGTATAGCTAGTATCTTTATTGTTTTGCATTAAAAATGCCTTTAGTTCTAATTCAGATAGTTATAAAATAATTTCTTATATTAAAAATATATATTTTCTCATGAGGAAATATGACAAGAAAACTCAAAATTATAAACATAAACAAATATCATAAAAATAGTGAGAACCTTCTCAGTTAAAACTACATTGCAGAAAAACAACAAAAAAGCAAGAAATAAATTCAGTTTCACGGTTACTGAAAAATGATGTATTAGAGTCTTGGATTCCTAATGCATATTAAATTGCAGTAATGGACACAGAATTTAGCTAAATCCTAGAAGCAATGGCATCCACCCTAAGAACTAGAAAAAGGAAGAGCAGATACAGTTAACAGAAAACATGAAGCTGGATCAGGGTTTTTGCAAAAGGCTCTGGAAATTGACTCTGAGCTATCACTGTCCTCCTCATCTCATACAAGAATATTTCAGAATCAAGAGAGAGTCTTTTGCTGTAACATGATTTGATTTCCTCTGCTTTAAAACCTTCTGGATAACCATTTGGATATCCTACACATTGTAAGAAAACCCACATGCTAAAAGTCAAACTTTTCACCTTTTCCCCAAATTTTAACTCCAAGCCTACTTTAACTTTAGTGAGTGGACCTGGTAAACACACTGGTGTTTGACTGACTGAGAATTGTTTTCTGATACTTTCATCCCTTTCTACAACAAACCTTGCTCTTGCAACTGGAATAATTCCCACCTCTGACAAGTCCAGGTTCTGCCCACTCCAAACTCCTCCACCTCCTCTAGTCTATTATCGTTGGTATGGTTCAAGTCGTCCTCTTTTATTATTAGGTCCTGTTGCAAACCTGACAAATAAGAGACACTTCAGGCTTGTTATGACTTTGGGTTGGCACAAAAATCCTTGAAGAAATCTTCACCATTCCCATTTTAAAGTATTCTTTTTAAAATTAAAAGTAGTTGTTTAATGTGTGTGTGTTTGTGTATATTTTTCTGAATAAATAAGTATCACCTGTTCAGTTCAGATAAATTCACTTGTGTGAATGTTTTAAGGATGGACCATTGAGTACTAGTTAACCAATCAGTGTACCATACCCTGGGGAAGACTATTTCCTGCTCTCCACGTTCCTTAGTTGCCTACCATTCTTTGTCTAGAGTTGAGGCCTAGTGGTCTCTCTGCATTCCATGTTATCACATCTCCATGTGCTTTGTAGAAAGGGGATGCTAGTCTATAATTCTACCAGCACACCAAACATTCATTTCCCCAACTCTCTTTTATGCATCAGATTCCTGGAAGAAAACAGATAGAACCCTGTTTTGGACTTATTATAGTAAGGATTCATGAAAGGAATATTTACAATTATGTGGGATTGTATAGTAAAATGACAAGGAACAATGAAGAGCCATTGTCATTTCAAGATGAGATGGCTGATGAAAGAGGCCACCAGACAGAAGGGAGATGTCAGTGCATCTAAGGCCACTCTGCCTGAAGGGAGCCACCTCTCTTCTCACTTTCACATTGCTCCATACAAAGCCCTAGATCAGTCGTAGACACTGCATGCAAGAGAAGGCAGTGAACCAGGAGAGCAAGCTGGAGATGTCAAGGATTTTGTAATTTTCCAGAGTAGATATCAGACATGTATATGGATATGCGGAAGCTATTACACTGTACCCTGCTGCACTGAATTTTTGTTATACATTTGTTTGTCAATACTATTCAGTGACCCTGCGCTTGCTATACCTTCTACCAAGTTCTGCAGCACTCAACCCTTGCAATCTTTGCCACACCCAAGTGGAGTCACACCGTTGTCCATGAACGAATCCCCTCAGTAGATCTCCATCTCTCCAGACCAAAGTTGAAACTGTGAGGTAACCATAAATGGGTCTTCATAATTGGGCTCATGTGTATAGGGAGATCACCATAACCATTATGCCTGCTACCCTTCCATCTGTATTTTATAGTCAATCAGTACTAAGCCACTTGTTCTTTAATTTGTGAATGAACTGTGTTTCAGTTTGTTAAGGTTTCATTGTTCTCCAGCTGTGCCGGCTCTTCCACAGTGAAATCCTAGTCTTTATCTGAGATGCTGCAATTGCATTCTCTGTACATTCCCACCAGTACTATCAATTTTTATGCCTTGTTGTATATTTCTTACCTGAGAGTATTTTGGACCTATTTACTTGATTCAGTCCCCTGCTTTATACTGTGATCAACATGGCAACATTGCTCATTTTGTTTCTTTTCTTTTTAAAATCTCTGTATTTGCTGTCCAGGAAAGACATTGATTTTTAATGGCCCATGGAACATCTGATGACATCTGTATTAACTTCCAGGTATCTGTGACAAAGACCCCCAATTTCCCTAATTTCTTCCAGGTACTTGGCTATGAAATGGATATGGCAACAATGCTAAGGGTTCAGAAAATACTTTTTAAAGCTCACCCAAACCATCAGAGCAAAAAGAAATAAACAAAAAAGTTCAAAGCAAAACCAAACCCTCAGAAATTATTAGCCATTGATTTTGTCAGCTCCAGAATCCTTATGTCTGCTATCAAGCTGGCCAGTATCCCATTCCCAAGCCTTAGAGAGGGACAACGAAGAAATTAGGTTTCGGGCTGTCTCTCGACCACTGCCAGCAGCAGTCTATTGTGGGGGTATCTTTGTGGATTTCTGTGGGCCTCTCTAGCACTTTGCTTCTTCCTAGTCTCATGTGGTCTTCATTTACCATGGTCTCCTATTCCTTGTTCTCCCTCTCTGTTCTTGATCCAGCTGGGGTCTCCCGCTCCCCCAAGCTCTCTTTCCCTCGACTCTCGCCCTTCATTACCCCCACTTATGTCCAGGCTGTTCATGAAGATCTCATCCATTTCTCCGTCATTGGGCGATCCCCGTGTCTTTCTTGGGGTCCTGTTTTCCAGGTAGCCTCCCTGGTGATGTGAGTAACTGTCCAGTTGTCCTTGCTCCACATCTAGTATCCTCCTATGAGTGAGTACATACCATGTTTGGTGATGGGATGACCAAACACCCTAATTGTCGTGCTAGAAACCCCATCCAATGACTGAGGGATCTAGAAGCAGAGATCCACGGCTAGGCCCCGGGTGGAGCTCTGGGAATCCAGTTAGCGAGAAAGAGGAGGGTCTACATGAGTGAGAATTGTTGAGACCAAGGTTGGATAAAGCACAGGAACAAATAGCCAAATGAATGGAAACACATGAACTATGAACCAATGGCTGAGGGGCCCCCAACTGGATCAGGCCCTCTGAACTGGTGAGACAGTTGATTGGCTTGATCTGTTTGGGAGGCATCCAGGCAGTGGGACTGGGTCCTGTGCTCATTGCATGAGTTGGCTGTTTGAAACCTGGGGCTTATGCAGGGTTACTTGGCTTGGCCTGGGAGGAGGGGCCTGGCCCTGCCTGGACTGAGTCTACCAGGTTGATCTCAGTCCTGGGGGAGGCTTTGCCCTGGAGGAGGTGGGAATAGGGGGTGGGCTGGGGGGAAGGGGAGGGGGGAGAACAAGGGAATTTGTGGCTGATATGTAGAACTGAATGGTATTGTAAAATAAAATAAAACAAAATAAAAAAAAAGAAATTTGGGTTCCCTAGAACTTGAGGCTATTGTAGTCTAGTTCTCCAAAGACCTAGTTTAAGATTTCTGAATGAATAAAAGAATTTACAGCTGCCTAAACATCTGCATGACAATAAGCACAATGGCTCTGGTTTTGGTCTAGCCCCTGAGGAGAGAAGCAGACAGACTATAGGAATTCTGATTTTTAAAGGTTTTCTTTAGGTTATATATATGAGTATTTTAACTTTACCTATGTATGTGCTCCACATATAAGCGTGGTGCTGTGGTAGCCAGAAGACAGTATCAGATTCCTTGACCTGAAGTCATAAATGGTTGCGAGCCACCTGTGAGTGCTGATAACTGATCCTGGGTCCTCTGCAGGAGCAGCAAGTGTTCTTAACCATTGAGACATGTCTCTAGACTAAGAATAGCAGTTGCATATTAAAATGTTCATTTGAAGTTAATACCCTGAAAGTCTTACTCATTCCTATACTTTGTTTCCTCGGGGGAAAGACATAGAATTATACGCACCAATAATTACAAGGAATGTTATGAGTAAACTTTAGGAAAAAGTGAAAATCTAGCAGTTTCATAACTATTATTATATCTCTTGGTCAGTATTATCATATGAATCAGTATTTGAATATGGACAAACAGACTAGGGCATTTACAGCTGAAGGAGAGAAGGCACTCACAATTTAAATGTCTTTTCTTTCATTGGCCTATAGAAATAACTGAAGATGGGTCAGAGGGCAAGGGGATTTGACTCAGAGGGGAAAGTGACTTGTACAGACAGTACACAGCACATGCACTATTGGTTCACTAGAGATTGTGGTTGGATGACCTTGATGAAGACCATGAACACAGCAATCTAAATAAGAGGTTACTCTCATGGACTTATTTTTCTCTGATCTGAGTTTGAGAAACCTTACTTCTGATCTGTATGGGGCTGTGGAATCTTTACTATTTCCCCAGAGCCTGAAGTTCTAATAGAGACCCTGAGCACAAGACACGGTAGTAGTCCTTCACTGCTTACCTACTAAATGCTAGGGATTGGACTAGCAGTGTTATTGATGGTGTCATACCAGCATGCTTCATGCTCATGGCCTGATAGAGAAGAGAAACATTACAGGCACTAAAGATGTGATTGGTATGAACAGAGGTTGGTGTGCAAATGAAAGGCGGAGTAAACAGGAGTCTTTAAAGTTCACTTGCGGGCAGTTTCTCTACACTGAATGGCATAAATGTGGGAAGATGACAGAGAAATTGAAATCTCTTGGGTAAAGAATGGTTTCAGCTCAAGAACAAGGTGTTTGATACATCCAGGTGCAGATATGGTAAGAACTAAGCATGTTTAAGCAACACTTTTAAGATAATCTTGGTAATTGACTGAGAATGGGATAGAATGAAGGCTGTCAAGGAAGGAGACAGAAGTCACTTTGATCCTTAGAAGACAAACCATCCGGCATTGGTTTTACTAGCAATGCTATGTAAATCTGGAGCTCTCCTGCACTTCCTGTAGGCCCATTGTCTTCAACTTGAAGACAGAATAGAAGAGCGGTGAATACTTGGCTTTATTCAGGTCTGTGAGTAGCCACACACAATCTCAGTTCATTTTCTGTCAAGTTCATAGACTAGCCAAGTGAAAGATGGGAGTGTGTGATTATGGCTAGGAGGAATGGGTGGAAGGAAGGCAGCAACTTCCTTTGTTCATTCCCTTTCAGACCCGATATTATCCAAAAGAAGAGAGCACAAAATGACATTGCATGCCCCTGCTGTGGAGAGGGCAGAACTGGTCATGGGCAATTGTGAGCACCAGAGCTGACATAGTACCCTGGTGACCTGAATGAGTTAAGGCATTGTCCAGAGTCTCTCATTTACAACTGGGAAGAATTTGGCCATTGAGAGGCAGATTGAATAGGTCCATTTTTGTCCATTGTGATTTCAATGACAGGTCCAGTTTGCTCTGGTCTATACTGACTCACCAAATCATGCACTCAGACAATTGAATCACCAACCCTTTGACACACTGCAGACTCTCTGCAGTGTAACAGAATCATCACTTCAGGCTGCAGCTGGGGGCATCTTCTTCTTTCTACTCCTATTCTCCAGACAGGCTACACTCCAATGCTTCTCTGGGACAGCATTTAAAATAAAAGACTGATATTGTCACTTATCTTTCGGTTGGCCTGTGTGTGTGTGTGTGTGTGTGTGTGTGT
>CABHPQ010159397.1:7213-20857 GCA_902168405.1 Peromyscus aztecus
AGCTGAATGGCCAATAGCAAGGTGGGAGAGACAGATAGGCAGGGCTGCCAGGCAGAAAGAATAAACAGGAGGAGACATCTAGGCTTGAAAAAAGAAGAATGAGAAGAAGAGGAGCAAGAAAAGGAAAAGGAGAAGGAGAGGAGGACACCAGGGGCCAGCCATCCAGCTACACAACCAGCCATGGAGTAAGAAGTAAAGAAAGGTATATAGAATAAAGAAGGGTTAAAAAGTCCATAGGTAAAACATAGTTGAATACAAACAGAATAATTTAAGTTAGAAAAGCTGTCTGGAAATAAGCCAAGTTAAGGCCAGGGATTCATAAATAAGAATAAGTTTCCATGTATTTATTTGGGAGTTAGGTGGTGGGCCCCCCAAAAGAGAAGGGGAAAAGAAAAGCCAACTATACTTTTGGCTTTTACATGGACAAAAATCTCAGTCTTCTGCTGCAATTGTCTTTAATCATCCTCATATATTTTAAAAATAACTCAGAACAAACATACCCATTTTTCATTTGAGGCCACCTCCTTTTCAGCCAAAGAAATATTTAAATCCAATATCTCTTTATTTTCATGTTTGTATTTTTTAAGTTTTGCTACTTAAAAGCTGGAGAAATTTTAGTCTGAACATCCAATTTCTATGTTTGTGAATTTTAAAGCAGTTGCAAAGATAATTGGTGTTAGAGTCACCTCTAAGGTTTGCTTATTATAGCCTCTCTCTAGAAACTGCAATCCGGTGGATTCGGTGTGGGTCCCAAACTCGATATTTCTAAGGTTCCCTGGGTGACTCTAGTCTAGCTTTAGCGATATTCGCACTATGAACCAAAATGCAACCCTGATATCTCCCCCTCTTCCTCCTTTGGTCCACTCCCTTCCCTCCCCATCCCCCTCTCCATTCTCTGCAGGGTCTCATGTAGCTGAGGCTGGCCATGGACTTCCATCCCTTTCCTCCACTTTCCAAGTGCTGGGATTAAAGGCATTCAAACCAACAATTGTGATCATTTCTTATGTGGGTCTTGGAAGTTTATAAAATAGATGGGAAGGAAGAAAATCCTTTTATTGATATACAAGACTTTCAAAGTTAAGTTCATTTTTCTACTGCTGAACTCTATTGGAATAGACATGGAATTATTCTAAAAATAGCAGATCATCAGGTATTTTGGTGTCTGTATCTTCTAATTTTTTGGGGGAAGTGTGCAAGCATTTCACAATTCATGAAAGAGGAAGGTGTTTTGATGGTGGCAAGGAAAAGTTCTTACACAATGGAACAATATGTTAAGGCTATTTTTAACATTTTTATTGTGCCATTGCTACTACATTGTTTTCACATTATAGCGAAATTCTTCCTAGGACATAATTCAAGACCAGTGGGGCATCCTGTATTCAACCTAAAACACTTTTGCACTGAAGTTGTTACTAGCTTTTAGTTAGGTCAAGGTCACCTGTGAGATGATACGTGTTGACTTCACCAGGTCAAAACCACCTTTTGAATGTCTTCCCAAAGGGCAACAAACTAATAATCAGACTCAGAAATGATCATTAACTGACATACAAGGTTTTGTATAACAATAAGGACAGTAAACAAATTGGTTTCTCTTAACGTCGTTTTTGTGGTAAGAAATTTTAACTGTATTAGTATTTCTACTCTGAGAGAGAGGTTAAATATAATGAAATGTAATACATCTAAATTATGTGGAAGAGCTAACAATGAAACCAAAGGTGAGGAAAGGTGATGCTCACGCATACACACTCCATAAGGGTGAAGGAAGAAAAAAGATGGGAATTATAGTAGATTAGTAAGAAATGATCAAGGTGATTAACATTTCAGAAAATGTAGTCAGGGAAATAAAGAGCACACTTAAAAATGCATGCCTAAATTACTTTATAAATACCCAAGGGGAAATAAAACAAAATTAACAAATGAAAATTCATACCAACACACAGCATAGTAAAATACCAAAGCAGAACAGAGCAGAGCAGAGCAATTAATATGGAATGGAAAAAGAAATATTAATGGACTCCAAGCAATACTTTTCAGTAGCCAGATATTAACAAGTCTTCAGCAATACTATGGGTTGCGTTTTGAGCCTCTGTTTTTCTATTTTCAGCCAGATAGGTTGGTGTTTGAGAAATCATGCTTTTGTTACCATCTTAATGACTCAGAATAATAGCTTTAAAGCCCCATTTTAAAAAATGCTTTAAAATAGTGATTTGAAAAAGAATTATTTTCAAGCTGGTTCAAGCTGGGTGTGAGTACATACTTGTAATCTCTGCACTTGGGAGGCAGAATCCTCTGTAGAAGGATCCACAGTTTGTGAATTCTAGGCTAGTCTGGGCTACACAGTAAGACCTAGTCTCAAAACAAACAAACAAACAAACAAAATAAAACAAAACCAAGGCCTTACAGGCACCATGAAGACAAACACTTGCTTTGCATAATTTGAAGTTAGAAATGGGTCTCCCTTTCTGTGAGTAAGAGTAAAACTGTTATTGGGTGGTAGTGGTGCACGCTTTAATCCCAGCACTTGGAAGGCAGAATCAGGCAGATCTTTGTGAGTTGGAGGCCAGCGTGGTCTACAGAGTGAGTTCCAGGACTAGTCAGAGCTACATAGAGAAACCCTGTCTTGAAAATGAATGAATGAATGAATGAATGAATGGTATGACTGTTATATTTACCACGGTTCTGTCATTCAGGACAGACCTGGACAAGTCAACCACAAGGGAAGAAACTGTTATAGATTGTCTCTACGTGCTGTATATTTTCTGGTAAAGTTGAATTTTCTAATAGTCTACTGTATTTTTACCCGCTTTGCACAGTCAGATCTGACAGAAGAATTGCAACTGTAAACCTCAGTGTCTAGTACAGAAGAGCCCTCAACCAGTATCTCGTTAAGTACTTGCTTAGCATATGTGTGAGTGGTAGAAGAACGCTTAAAGATTAGCATGGTAGAAAAGCTCAAATCAGTCTCAGAGATGGGTAACGAAGTAAAGACTTAAGGTACAGTGGTTGCTGACTCCCAAGAAGCACTGTGAACCCACGTTAGCATGAGGACAGGTCCATAGCGCCTGACTCCGGATCTTGGGGTAGTTGTGCAGTAGGAAAGGTGGGAAGGAATCTTGGGGGATCTGTGTTTTTTAGTGAGCTCTGCCTTTCCTCCATGACATTGTCATGCAACCAGCTAGAAGAAAGCCAGTGGATCAGCACTGGGAAGAATTGTGGAATACAGGGAAGGACTGGGAATCATTGGGTGAGTACAGGGAAGTACTGGGAGTCATTAGGTCAGCACAGGGAGGGACTGGGAAGCACTGGGCAGAAGAGGATCAACACTGGGAGGCACTGAGTCAACATGGGAAGAACTGGGGAGTGCTGGGAAGGACTGGGAGTCATTGGGTCAGCACAAGGGGTACTGGGAAGCACTGGGCAGCACTCTTATAAGGGATATACTCTAGACAAGAAGTTAACTTGAATTTAGGACAATTCATTACATCCTGATGAACTTCAGTCTATTTGCTGTGGAGATCTATTTCTAAGTGATTTTCCCAGTGGTCTTTGAGGCTCTGTTATGCTCAGGGTGTTGTGATTCTGAGTTTTATCTTTCATGACTTCCTGAGCCAACCTCTGATGGAGGAGCAGATTCACTAGGAAAACAGTTACCTTCAAGAGATGGTGAAACTGCATATATGTTCCACAAATATTCCTACTTAGGACTCATCATGTACTGAACCAGGAATTTGTGTATTCATGTACCAATATTTGTGCGTATCTATCATCTGGGGACACGATCAACAAATTAGAAAAATTTATGACTGCTCGTTGGCTTTTGCAGTATCAAAAAAGTAGGTTGCCTTCGAATGATGTGAACATTCAAAGCATGGCCTAGTATCAACCCTGCCACATGTGAGAAGTGGCACTCACATGAGACTGCACACATACATGAAAACTGAGTTCAGATCCCCAGGAGTTTTTGAAGGGCGCAGGTTCAATAGCACAAGTCTCTCCTACAGTGAGATGAGAGATGGAGATGGGAGAATTCAGAGACTTGTAGGCTACCTAGTGTGGGGTATGCAGGGGTGGACAAGAGACATTGTCTCAAATAAGGTGGATGTCAAGGACTAAGGCCCAAGGTTGTCCCCTGACCTTTCTACATGCAAGAAGTGGCACTCACATGAGACTGCACACATACATGCATGCACACACACACACATTTTAAAGTCTGAATAAGCACAAGAAAAGAAGGGAAAGAAGACATCATAGGCAGAGAAGTTGCTGAGTTTAATGAGGATAACGAAGTTTTCCATTGCTGGGTACCACGTGGTATACTTCTGTTAGTAAATGTATGTATCTTCCCAAGGAGATAGATGGGAGCACATGGGCTTTGTGAAGATGAGATAGTTAGCAGAATGACTTCCAGAACTGATTCTGAAAGGAGTCACTCACCTTGCTTTGCACAGAGGCTTTCATTGACCAGCTCCCCCTCCTTATTGGTGTCTAATTTCATCCAGCTATCGAGGTATTTACTGATCTTCCTGACCACTACCTTACGGTTCTGTTTCTTGAGAAAGAGAGAGGTATTTTCCACCTCAAGGAAACCTTCAGGATCATGGCAGGTCCATCGGGGTGCCTGGGCACAGGGAATGGAGACTGCTGGCTGGAAAGGACCCCTTGAGGAGTTGGAGATGCCCAGGCACAATCCAGATTTAATGTGAAGGAGCTTCCCGTTCTCAGTCGACAGCCACTGCTGGTTCTGGCTGGTGCCATTGCATGAGCTCATAATCACTTTCTGATTTATGGAAAGACACAGCTGTTTACGGACATGGACTATCTGGAACCCCTCTGGAAGATGAAAGACTTATGAAGTACCGTGGAAGGGCCATTAAATAGTAAAACTACCTGCCCACATACCAGCTGAATTAAAAATACCAGGTTTACTTATATTTTGAACTTTCTAGCATTGTAAGTGTATAATCTCAGATTTAGCTTGTGTGACTTAAAATCCTAAGGCAAACAAACAACATACACCCCCCCTATCATCACCACACACAAGCCCAATCAACCAAAAAAATTCCCCAAACCCAACTAAGCAACCAAAAACACCCTCCCAAACCAACTCATCAACCCACCAAAAACCAACAACAACAAAAACCCCAGGAACAACAAAAAGAATATCACAACATTATGCACAGCACTCCCCTGTTGAACTTTTGTATGATTTAGTGAGAACATATCCCCACTAGAAAAATGAAAGGGATCTTGGAAAAGAAAAGACATCCAAGGAATATGGCTTTTCATTGGATGAGGAAAGATAAACATAGAGAATGATGTGTGCGTTATCAAAGTCAATTAAATACAGAGCTTGGATCCTTTTAATCATTTGGTTCTTTTCATAGCATGGCCCCGTCCTATTATATAAATGAGAGAGATGCCTCCTTCTCAGTCCTTAAGCTCCCAGAGTAGATATTTGTTTAGGAGCTACATAGTCTGAATAAACACTTTTAAGATTGAGTACATTTACTAAAAGATAAAGATACAATGGAAGTTCTCACCTCTCCAAGCACAACTTGTGGGTGGTACACAACAACAAAAGTATTGATTACTAGATCTATATTCCTGCAGTACTGTAGAGAAGCATTGTAACGATGCCTATAGTTTCCCACCAAACACTGACCTATTTAAAAAACATCAGTATCTCCTGAAGACTAAATGCCCAGTTTTGAGACATTCACAGTAAAAAAGTAAAATATTCAGGCTCAGAAATCATTTTCAATGAGTTTTAACCTAAACTACTTAGCTTTTCCATGGAAATATTCAATCCTTCTGAATGACAACTTCCAAATAAGACACATTTCCTTACTCTCTTTAATCATATTCCTTATGCATATATTTTTTTTTCTTTAACAGAAAAGAAAATAAAAGTGTAACCTGATTGGAAAAATAACAACAACAACACAGAGAACGCTATAGATGGTCACATATAAATAGTGAAAGAAGTTTGCTCAGGGTTCCTCTCCCTGAGGCCCATGCTTTCAGGAGCTGAGCTGCCCCAGGCACTTGGTAAACACTTATTTTCTTCTGGAGAGAAATCTCAGCAGTGTGGCCAGAGCTGTCTTCTTTAATCCCCCCTCCTCATTGTCTTTGGCTATACTGCCGTGGAGACCTGGCTCCAATTCTGGCTTATTTCAGATACTTCTCCAAAGGCTACCAGCCTCCTCGGCTAACTTTGAGAGAGATGAAGCCCCAGGACACTGAGGCAGACCCACTCACCTAAGCTCCCGAGGATCAGGCAGCTTAGAATCGCCACGTAAAATTCAGCCTCCATTTTCCACTTAACAACGGTTCATGCTTCGCTTTGGGGGGAAAAAAAATCCTCCCAGATAAGAGAAGCGAAGAGTAGGAAGGAAACGTGCTTCACGGAGAGGGGAAAAGTCAGTGACACACTTCCTCCAATTGAATTGTTTGGGGGAAGCTTTACACCACTGTCCTTGTTTCTGTTTCCTTAGAAAGAAGGTATAATGATCATCTCTTTTCAAACTTTAGATCCAGCCCCCAGGAGCCAGAAGAAACCCCCAGAATGTCTTGCCCTCCCATCCCTTTGGCACATGATTACATCTTAACCTCAAGATGGAGAAAGAGAATTGTAATGTTAGATAATTGAGCCTCCCTACGCCATGCCTTATTTTCAGGTGATACGGTTCTGTCCAATATACGTAAGCCATGTAATTTATGGGGGTCTGTGACAAGTGATATAAAGACATAAACATGTACTGTTTGTATAATGAGATGCTGGCGTCTATGAGGAAAACCACATAATGATGGCACTTCTGGATCATTATCTCTCAAGTGATTATAAGATTGCCTTGGGAGAGAGGTATCTCTACCCAGGAGAAGGAAAAGACTAAAATTAAAGCCATCATATCACCTACTTCAGTTTGCCCACACGATGGCCTTTTTCCAAGTGGGGGTAAGAAAAGAATACACTCCACTCAATATTCAGTGTTAAGAGCCATTTATTGGTAGGTACGAAACAAAGTCAACTTTGCTGCATTGAAAGTTCATAGATGAGCAGAACATCTCATGTTGGCTGGGTGTAGTTATTTTTACCCTCATTTGTCTCTTGAGAAATGAAACCTGTTAGATAGAAATGTAAGGACGTGCATGACAGCATCCTTAGAAGAATGTCTGGGAATGAGACAGGCTGGAGCATCCCCAAAAGGCACCTCCTGCCTCGTATTGGGAGAGAGATTCCAGGCAGACAGCATATTCAAAAAAAATCCCTTCTTAGTAGAAGAGAGATGAGTATTTAAAATTATTGATTCTTTATAGTTACTATAAATTTGTTTATCCCCTTTTTAAAGCAAAACAAGTCACAATGTAGAAATATAGTGGTTAGAGTTGTGGGACAGGTGCCAACTCTATGCCTAATAATAGAATATATATGTATGTATGTATATATATACATATATATGTATGTATCCAATGACAGCCATTGTGCTCTGTAATTGATCCATAGGAGGTACTATAAATACACATTTAATAGATATTATCAAGACACATCTCCATATAAAATAGTTACGGCATTTGTTTTTGTTTTTTTTTTTTTTCAAAATCAAAAATGTAGTTGTTAAAAATCTGTGATGGATCACTTGCAACTTTAGCAGCAAGATTCTGGTAACTGGGATATAGGTAATAGCACTTAAACCGGAACAGTTAAGCTGACAGTCCATTCACGAGACAGACTTTATGAACATCTAAGCACACGATCACGACGTCTCCAGCAGCTCTTCCTGTCATCACAATGACAGTCACTGAGTATCACACACATAGATTCTGTGTGGCAGATGATCAACACAGACGAAACAAAATCCACCTCGGGCTGTGCGAGAAAGGATCATGCCTCCCTCAGCATGGGACCTTCGAAATAGTTTGGGGGATGCCTACAGATGCATTCCTATACACAAAGGGTTGGCAACCTTGCATGTCGCCAGGTCTTCCACAGTCCATGCCTCAGGTTGGCTTTGGCGCCTCCTCATCCACTGCAGGAAGGCTCCATCCCAGGAGCCTTGAGTAGGCGATTTCATGAATCACCCGTGAGAGATTGACGCTCTGGTAAAATCTTCACGGAATCACTGGACGGTTTCTGGTGAAAGTCTGCTCTCGTACAGGCACAGAGCGTGGTGCACAAATTCATACTGCTCACTGGTTTGGACCATGCCACCCCTGCACGGGAGAGATCATACGAGAACTCAGTTTTGCTGACACCTTATAGTCCTGTCACCTACACATGTCACGAGAACTAGAGTGTTATGACAAACATGCAGAATAGCTGATTTTATATATATATATAATATATATTATATAATATATAAATAAATATATATATTTGCTATCCTTCCACCTGTGTCTAAACCTCCTGGCCGGTGAAGTTTAATATGTCAATGCAGTCACATGTTGTACAACAATGTCATATCATGATGCATTACTCATAGGTTGGTGTTAACGATGACACTGGTGTGAACAAGCCCACCCGCTGAGAGTTGTAATTATGCACATTCCCTAATAATGTTAATGACGACAAACGACCTCGTTGCTAGCGTTGGTATTGGCTACACTTCTTAGTGTTACTGAGCTTGTGCTCCTGCTTCAGTTTTAAAAGTCAACTGGAAAACTGCACTGCATGCCATGTTAGGCCAGCAGCCACTGCGGACGTATCACAGTTACTGTTCCTCCTGACCGCATTGTCTTCTCTCGTGCAGTCATTGTCCCCTGATGGCTTTGAGAGATGCGGGAAACGCCGTACATATATGGTATCACCTAGGTGTGTTAGGCTGTGCTATCTGCGTTTGTACATATATAATGTTCATATAACAACGAAGTTGTCTAATGATACATCTTCCAGAACAGCTCTCTGTCATTAAGCAACACCTCTCTCTCTCTCTCTCTCTCTCTCTCTCTCTCTCTCTCTCTAATATATATATTTATACACACACACACATGTGTGTGTGTGTGTGTGTGTGTGTGTGTGTGTGTGTGTGTGTGTTCTCAATATAATGCCATGCACTCAAGGCACCTGATTATTTTAGTGTTTTGAGACAGGGTCTCCTATAGCTGAGGCCGGTATTGAACTCACTCTGTGGCAGAGAATGACCTTGAACCTTGATCCTCCTGCCTCCTGGAAGCATTTTTGCCTACATACTGTTACCAGAGCAGGGATAGAACCTTACAGTTGAATACTTTGCCTCTGGAATGAGTCAGGCCACTTAGCTCAAACACCGCCTGTGCTAATTTTTACCTGTGTGATTTACACCACTTCCTTAAGAGCATTTGGTCTCAGCCCCCTCCTCTGTTAAAGCAAGACAGTGACGAGGTTACAAAGCCATAACGAGCGCCAGGTAAACTCAGAGCCGCTGGGGTGGAGGGATTATTTCACTGGGGCCTTATCATCCATCTTCCACTAGAATGAATGCACGATGCATCTGGGCTAACAGTGATGGAAGCAGGCTAACAAAGCACAGCTGAGCTGGGATCTACTGCTCTTCCTACAGGTGAAGGATCTACAGTAAAGTGGTTTGTTTAAGGCTGGTAGGGCACCAAGCAGTCCTTGGGTGTGCTAGGCATCTAAACACAATAGTGGGTGGATCCCTCAGCTGGCTGGAAACTGGGACTCGGCTCTGGCTGCTTTTCCTCTTTGCCGGGGCGAGTGTCGTCACCAGCTGTTCAGCAATCCCCGGTGTCATGGATGGAGAGAAGGCAGCTGCTTTGTGAGAAAAATCACTACTTCTCATCCTGCGTTTATATACACAATGCTTTGATCACGCTTTCTCCTGGGCTGATTGTTCTTTAGCTTGATGAAATTGTCAGGCATTAATACAAAAGTTACCTATTCTTCATTTCACTGATTAAGAATGATCGCTATGGTAATTATCTGAATTTCTGTCATCTCTCTGTAACTCTTCAGCCAAACAACAAATCCTATTTTAGTTTTTTTTTTTTCTTGGTTTTATCTAGTTTTTTTTTTTTTCCCCTTAGTGGTGGTTGGTACTATTCAGAATAATTTTCAGATCACACAGGCAATACCAACTTAAAAGCATGATGTGCTGTTCTGTCACATGACCTCTGGTTAATGACACCTGAAACTAGCCTTGTGTAGACAGATGCCTGTCCAACTACTGAGGCAGTAAGACTACACCCTCTGAACTAAACAGTCATTCCTCAGGCAGGTTTGGCACGGTGCCAAAACTATGTATTCGGCAAGAAGCGAAGAGGTAATTTCAGTTTCCAGTGACAGCAACTTGTTTGTGGCCATATACCACAGTCTTTTCCAGTAGAACTCTACACTTTGTTTTCCAAACATGGACTGGTCAGAAGGTAACAACAGAAATGGCAGCGGAGGAGTCACTTTCTTCTCCTAGTTGTAGGATGACATCTGGGAACATTTCAAAAAAACATAGCAGGTGTTCAGGAGATGCCAGTCTGGACTGCAAAGCTTGGGAGACGCAGCCACAGTAAATATTAGGGCAGCTGCAGGGCGCTGCGAAGCGCCTCCCTTCCTTTGACATTTTCTCAGAGAATCGATACTCCTACGTCAAGCTGCAGGCTGTAAGTGGAAGCTCTGTGTGCACTTCCTCTCTTGGGCTCTGATCTGTGAACCTGCTCTGACCATTTACCTCATCTTGAGGCAAGATCTCCCCTTTCTTGACTGTTCTGTTCAGCAATGGCATTTGCGTGTCCAATTGGTGGACCAGTGGAGTCACAATTTAGTTCTTAGTAATCATTTCACCGTAAGTGGCTCAGCTGTGTGTGATCATGGTTGGAATAGATTTACTGTGATTAAGTTCTATCAGGTATAACAGATTGTGTTAACTAGGCCAAGGTTGCTATAGCCAGGGAAGGTGGGGAAGGTGGGGAAGATGGGAACACGTAATACACTCTGGCAAAATTGTTGTGGATCAGAAGACACAGGAAAAGTGTTGTTATTTCCCATTTCTTTCGGAAAATAAGAACAAAAGCAGTAGCATCAGAGGAGTCCTCTAAGATCAGTCATCAGAATTACTGGCAAAAATTTGTTTCTCTATAGGCCGGGCTACCAGCCAGCTTCTGGAATGCTCATGGGCAGAGAAACCTTTAGAGGCAGGCTTCCGAAGACATCAAAATGAATTTCTCGCTCTCAAACATTCTCACCCTATTGGTCAACTGAAATAACCCCAATAGGTCTCAAGATTCCCCTTGTAGTCACACAATAGTTCTCTAAATGATGAAAACAACCATCAAAGTCCCATAATCTTTCTTCTCTAGACTAAACATCCTGTGGTTACTCAACATTTCTGTGTAGCCTGGTTTCCCTGTCCCTCGCAGACAGTCTCCCACTTCTACAAGCTATTTTATGAAACAGGACCTTCCTACAGTGCTGTATCTTGTCCCGATGGGACCGTGTCAGCAAGCATCTTTTCTCCCTTAGCTACACATTGTAGACCATTGAGATTCCATTTGCAGGTACATCAGGAGGTGAGGCCGCTGGGCCTGTAGGGTGCTTGGTAAGCAGCAAGCCTCTTAGGAACAGCTAGGTTAATTAAAAGTCAGCAGGACTGTCTCGAATGTGAAAATTACAGGTTTTTTTTTTTCCATCCTGTATTGAAGCTATTGAAATTTTGAAATTAAACACAGGAACTTACATTTGTCCCTGTTCATTTTAATTTGTTAATTCTTCTGAGCACAATGTTCTTGTGTACCGAATCATTATTTCTAACGTTCAATATATTGCTCTTCCATTTCTCACTTCCAGTATTGAACTGTCTAGGCATTTAACAAGCATGTCTTGTATCTTATCTAAGTCATTTATTTAAAACAAAATGGTAACAACAACAACAAATAGAAAAGATAGGACCAAAATAAGATGACATCTCTATGATGAGTAATTTGATATGATATGTATTATTTAATCTCATCTTAATATTGTTTCCAGTTAAGTTGTAGGTTTTTAAGGTCAAGCATATCATACTTTTCATATTTGCTACAGTGAAAAACACGTAGCAGCTCCTACATCTAAGAGGCATGTAACGAGTCCTAAGTCAAATAGGTAACGTATCAAATATTCTGGGCCATAAGTATTTTTATGTTATGTGAAAATAGATCAACCATGGGCTAAAAGAAAGCAAAAAGTTTCCCAGGTTACATTTATTGGTTAAAATTTAAGAACTTATCATAGTCATTTTGGGAAATATTTGATAAATATTTTACAGAACATATTGGTATACAGGATATTCCGTTGACCTTTGTAAGAATCTTAAAACCTAGGATTACCCTTCAGGTTGTATTCTGTTCTAGGGAAGAACATTTTTCTTTTGTAAGCTGGTACTATGAAACACACACACACACACACACACACACACACACACACACACACACAAAACTCAGGCAGCTAAGTACAGCATACAAACTATTTTTGCAGAAAAAATGAATACAGCTATATAGATTACGGGTCTTCAAAAGAGTTTCACAGTAATTCACTCTCACCCCAGTTTAGCAATAATTGATCCTAGGCATTTGATTCAGTCAGATGGGGTCTATGGATTTGTTGAAATCTAAATCTACACCACAGAAGCAGCCGGTTCCTAATGTGAACTGGTTCTATAAGGCAAGAGTCGGGGATTCTCTTCTCTGTGACTTTGAAAACAATCATCATCAAACAGACACAATCAGAACCGCAAAGGCACCATCCAACTGCCGTTCAAAGTGCAGACACTAATAAAAGCTGTCACCTCCAGGAGGTCGTAGTTTCAACTCAACCAAGATTTTTTTTTTTTTTTTTGGTTTTTCAAGACAAGGTTCTCTGTGTAGCTTTGTGTCTTTCCTGGAACTCACTCTGTAGACCAAACTGGCCTCGAACTCACAGAGATCCACTTGCCTCTGCTTCCCGAGTGCAAGGCGTGTGCCACCACCGCCCAGCCAAAGTTAAGATTTTAACAGAGTTCCACAGTGGTCCTGAGTCTTAGGAGACTAGGCTGCACAGGCTCCAGAACTGTTGGAGCATTGTCAGTGAGACAGAAGACTAGAAATTAGCATTGTTGCTTCCCCATCATAGAACTGAAGAACTCTCTTTTGGTACAAATTCGGGTTTCACAAACTACCATAGTTAAGTTGTCATTTATGTCTACTATTAAGTAGGTATTTGTTGCATGAATCTTAAAGAGTCTTATTAATAGAATCAAACCTGGAGCCAAGTATTGGGGTGAACGCTGGAAGATCAGAGAAGCAGAACAAGCCACAGCTTCCTCACCTCACCAATTCCTCAGCTGATCCTGTTTCCTCTGACTGGAAGCTTCTGTGTCCTCATCCAAATGGGTCTCAGCTGAACTGCTGCTCAAAAGCCTGAAAGCTTAACCAGCCAAAAGCTTCTAGTTTCTGGTCTTCACGCCTTATATACCTTTCAGCTTTCTGCCGTCACTCCCTGGGATTAAAGGCTCACTTTCTGGGATTAAAGGCATGAGTCACCATGCTTGGCTGTATCCTTGAACACTCAGAGATTCAGGTAGATCTCTGCCTCTGGAATGCTAGGATTAAAGGCGTGAGTGCCACCATTTTCTGGCCTCTGTATCTAGTGGCTGTTCTGTTCTCTGACCCCAGATAAGTTTATTAGGGTGCACAATATTTTGT
>CABHPQ010159398.1:0-12787 GCA_902168405.1 Peromyscus aztecus
ATCCAAAGGGGTCTTTGCCTCCCAAGTGGTAGGATTAAGGGTGTGTGCCACCACCACTCTCTGGCCTCTATGTCTAATCTAGTGACTGGCTCTGTCCTCTGATCCCCAGACAAGTTTTATTGGGGTACACAATATATCACCACATTTAGGGTACCCAATGTATCACCACACTGTATCCTATTTTTAATTAGATTATTTGGGTTTTTGATATCTAGTTTCTTGAGTTCTTTATATATTTTAGATATTAATCCTCTGTTGGATGTGGAGTTGGTAAAAATCTTTCCCATTCTGTAGGCTGCCTCTATGTCCAATTGACAGTGTCCTTTGCCTTACAGACACTTATCAGTTTCATGAGGTCCAATTTGTTAATTGTTGGTTTTAGGGCCTGTGCTATTTGTGTTCCATTCAGTTGTCTCCTGTGCTAATGTGCCCAAAGCTATGTTCTCCTCTACTAGGTTCGGTGTATCTTGTTTTATGTTGAGGTCTTTTGCTAAGACCAAGAGTTACTCTCTTGTTACCGACAGTGTAACTCCATTGCTGAGGACAGCACCTACACAACTCATTGAACATGGAGAAGTCAAGCTGGTGCCTACATGGAGTCTTCACTGCTACATTCTAGTCTTTTTGGTACAGGATGATAATCTGAAGGCTACAAAAGAAGAAATGTGTACACTAACCCAGCAACAAAACCTTGGACATACAATCTATCCTGCTTGCACAATATGCTAGTGTAATGGTGACATAGAACCTGTGGAGGTAGCCAACCAATGTCTGATTTGACTTAAGGCCACTCAATAAGAAGGAACCAGTACCCGACACTAATTAGATAACCAAAAAGAAGAGACTAGATAGTTGAGAGGCCTAGGGTAAAACCAAACACTACTGGTCTTAACAAACAACAACAACAAAATCAACAAAACGGTTCTTAATGACATTCTCCTATATTCATTGATCAGTGCCTTATCCAGTTATCATCAGAGAGGGTTTCTCCAGCAGCAGATGGGAACACATACAGAGATCGGCAGCAAGAGATTACATGGAAAGAAATTCTAAATGGGAGGTTGCCATCAAACCCTCCCCTACAGCTCTATATTCCTATGGAAGAGGAGGTGGAAAGATTTTAAGAGCCAGAGGGGATGAAGGACACAGGAAGAACAAGGCCTTGAATCTCAACTAAGAATGGCAGATATAAGCTCACAGAGACTGAAGCAGCAAGCACAGATGCTACATAAGTCTACACCAGGTCTTATTCATATATATGAAAGCTATTAGCTTAGTATTGCTTTTTTTTTTTTTTTGGTTTTTTGAGACAGGGTTTCTCCGTGTAGCTTTGCGCCTTTCCTGGAGCTCACTTGGTAGCCCAGACTGGCCTCGAACTCACAGAGATCCTCCTGGCTCTGCCTCCCGAGTGCTGGGATTAAAGACGTGCACCACCAACGCCCAGCTTAGCTTAGTATTTTTATGGGACTCCTGACTGTTAAGACCACTGGACTCTGACTCTTGTGCCCATTCTTGGGACTCTTTTTCTCCTGCTTGGTTGCCTTGTCCAACTTCATTATGATGGTATTTGTTTTATATTATTATATTTTATTTTGTCATGTTTGGTTGTTATTTTTAGAGGTATATTCTTTTCTAATGAAAGACAAAAGAAAAAAGAGGATCAGGGTGGGGAAGAGCTGGGAGGAGTAGAGGTAGGGGAAACTATATTTTGAATATACTGCATGAGAAAGTAATCTATTTTCACTAAAATAAAATAATAATAATAAAAAACCTAAACCTCTTTATCAAGGCAACTGTTGATTACCAACAACTCCATCATAGGGGTAGGACTTCATGACCACCTCCCATTTCCATGATAGAATTCTTTCTGTCTGTGCTCACCCAGGTTTTTCCCGTGCTGTCACAACCACTGTTGAGTTCATATGTAGAGCTACTTCATGTGTGTATAAAACACTGTTTCATTGTAATAGTCTACTGCCTCTGCCTCTTATAATCTCAGTCCCCTATTCTACAATGATCCCTGAGCTTTGAGAGGGATGAATGTGACATCAATGTACCATTTAGAGCAGATAACTCTGCAATCTCTTACTGTCTGCACCTTGACCAGTTGTAGGTCTTTGAGTTAATTACCATGAACTTCAAATAGGGTCTCAAATGAGAGTTGAGAGATGAATGTTCTTTTCAATGTGTTCTTAAATTAGTTTTGCCAGTAGTTTAATAAGACTTTTGCATTTAAATTCATAAAGAAGATTTTCACATCTTAAATATGACTTTAATTCTTCTTGTGGGCTAATTGTTGTTTAATATTTAATAGATCTTCATTGTCATTTTTTCCTGTTGGTTTGTAGAGTATTTTCAACATGATAGGGAATTTGGCCATTTAATTATAATGTGAACTTCAAATTTGTTTTTATTGTTACCATTCTGATTTTCATTTATTTGTAGTAATTTAATACTCAGTATTAATTAAATATTAGGACTGCATAGTTTTCTAAATAAGTGACAAAGCTCAAAGTCTAAGCAACTTTGATAAATCTGAAAATAACAAGAATTAAAAATGTTCCTTATGGTTGCTTTAAAATTCTATATTTAAAAATAGATATGTATATATATGTATAGTATATTGTGTGTGATATTATAGTATATAACATACTTTATATATATACATATTATTTTAATACTCAAAAAACTTTCATTCTTAAATCCTGGCCAATGTCATTCATTAGTTCTTATTTCCCTCTCTTATTAAAAGGTAAACACAAAACATAAAATATATTCATAACTTTTCTGAACATCTCCATCTCGAATGTGTACTAGTGATTTTAATCTTTCATTTAATAATATGAAGAAATTCCATATCCACTGAAACATTGAATTCACAATGAGCTGATACATTTCACAATTAAGTTCTGATGATATTGTAGCTTTTAGTTTTTAAACACAGACTAATTTTATTATATATGTATGTTACATATATATTACATAATATATACATATATATTTACTACAAAGAGAGAATTCTGCCTGGGACAAATCATAAAAAGTTATTTAACCCTTTGTCCTCTTCAAGATACTTTTCTATCGGCAGAAGATTAAAAAAACACAGTCAAAAGTTATGATCAAATCAAAAGGCAAATATAAATCTCAAGAAGATAAAGTATGCATACCAGGGGTGATGGTATACCCCTAAAAATCTCAGCATTCTGGAAGTAGAGGCAGAACATCACTTCAAGTTTGCAGCCAGGTGGTCTACACAGTGAGTTCCAGGACAACCAGGTCTACATACATAGGGAGAATCTGTCTACACACACACACACATACATACACACAAACACACATTTCAATATCTAACAATACAGTAGTACAAAAATCAGAAACCATTGTATGATTCTGAAGAAGATAGGCTAGGAAGGAGTCAGAGAGAAGGAAGTGGTTCTCAGTGGTTGAAATTGGTGTTGATAGGTACTTCTTTGTTTATATATTTGTTAATTTTTTGAGACTGTATTTTATTTACATCATTCTCCATTCTTTTTCCTCCATTCAAACCCTCCCATATACCCCTCCCTGCTCTCCTTGAAGTTCATGGCCTTTTTATCCATTAATTGTTGTTGCATGAATATATGTTTGAACATACATATATATTCTTAAATATAATCCATTGAAGCTGGTTATGGAGGCACATGCCTTTAATCCCAAAACTCAGGAGGCAGAGGCAGGAGGATCTCTGTGAGTTGATGATCAGTCTGGTCAACAAAGTGAATTTCAGTACAGCCAGATCTCTGTTACACAGAGAAGCCCTGTCTCAAAAATCCAATTAAATATATTATTATCATACATACATATATATATATATAATATGTACATATGTATTCATATTGAATTCATATAATTTTTTGGATGGAATTTACTTGCATGTATGCTTTCAGGGCTGATTGTTTGGCACTGGACAAGCAATTCTTGTGCTCTTCTGAAGGAAAAGCTACCTTTCCAGCTCCCAGCTTTACTCATTTGCCTGTAGCTTTTTGTGAATAGTTGCAGTCTCATGGAGTTTTCCTCATTCCATTTTGCATGTTCTTCATGTCCTCCTTGGTCACCTAATGTTTGGTAAGTTTTGTTGATGAGAATTTTTAGGTAAAGTTTCTGTTGTTACTGGGAAACACACTTTCACAGCAAACTTCCTGATCCTCTGTCTCTTACAATATTTCCACCTCCTCTTCCACAATGTTCACTGAGCCTTAAGTATGGAAATGTTTTGTAGATATGTTGTATATTGGTATTGGGCTCCACAATTCTACATATTAATTGGTTGTGCTTTTCCTGTAGTGGTCTTTGTAATAGGTGTCGAGTTTTTTGTTTGTTTGTTTGTTTTATGAGCGATAAAGACTTCACTCATCTCTGGGTAAAAAGACAAACATTTTATAGGTTGTTATTAGCGAGACTCTGTAGGCTTAGTAAATTGGGTGTTTTAGATGCTCCTCTAATAACTATCATTTCACTAGCACTATGTAGTTAGTTAGGCTTCCAGTACAAGGTATGGGATTTCTCTAGATTCTAATTATATTGTGGGTTTTAATTTTAACCGTTACTGAAACTGTAAGGTTATTGTGCCCTGCTGGTTATTAATGTGGTTCATAGACATCACAGGTGGGATAAGAATGTTGGTTTCCTCTCTCCTTTAGAAGCTCATATGTGCCTTCTAGTTCCAGGAAGTCTAGTTCTCAGGTTGAGGACAGTGAGGTCAATCCCAGCTCAGGGGACTCTGAGCCATAGTTCTGAAGTTCATGACAATCAATAAACTATATGTTTTGGGAGTCTCTTAGATATCCCTGGCCAACAATTGAAAGGAATATTTCTCATGTCTGGTACTGAGGTTTTTGTTAGGTGTTCTTTAGCTTTTGGAGGAAGTACTGTCCACCAAGATGAGAAAAGTTCATTAAAGCTGTATATGTATATTTATACAATGAAATATGTCCATTATAGTTTTTAGGAAAATAGTTCATACTAAAATTCCTTATTTCAGCCATACATATTGATATTTTTATCTACACCCCTTCTTCTCCTATATTTATCTCCCTCCTGCTTCCCTAATGAGCCCCCCTCCCATTTTCCCATTTCTCCTATGAGATCAAATGTAGCCTGGTATTCCTTTTTAGTCCCCTCCCAAATTCTTACATATTAGCCTCTCTCCCAACCTCTCCCTAAGGAGCACTCCATTTTTTCCCATTTCCCCCATCAAATCACGTGTGTCCTCTTATTCTTAAAAATAAGGTGTCTTAAAACCAAAGTGAGGAGAAAAAAAAAGAAGGGAAAAATCATTCAGATATGGCAAAATCCTGTGCTTATGCAGGTAGAAGTATACTTAAGTCTGGAACAAATCTTCTACTGCAGAGTGAAGAGAAGTAAATTTGGAAAAAGAGACTGGTCAAGAAAACCTCTTACCCAAATGTCCAGATGGTGAAGAACCATTACTTTTTCAAAGAGATTAGAGATAATATAGTCTCTATCTCAGAGAAACTTGTTTTGTAGCCAGCTTGAGATAGGAATTACAAATAATTTAGGATGTGGTCATTAATTCCTCTGTAGGAAGCCAACATATCTATGCTTTTTGGAGAATTTCCATTGTCTCTATCTATTTTGTATGTACTTGGTGGATGGTAGACATGGTGCCATTGAAAATAAAAGTGTCCATGCCAGAGGCTGGGAAATGCCATCTTTATGTAATCAACAATCAATGGCTGTGGACCTTTCCTCTGATTTTGTGCTTATAAAAAAATAAAAACACTCAAAACTCTATAATGTTCCTTTCATTCCACAGAGACATATGAGAGAAATCGAAGTCTACATTTGATATGTCCCCATGAGCTTGTTCTGTTGTCTGGTGGAGAGAAAAGTACTGTCTTCAGGGGAGCAAAAGGAGGACTATGCTATACCCATTTTGTTTGCTGAGCATTTTTATGAACCTTCCTGGAAGACATTTAGCCACTCATGCATTAAAATAAATCTATAATGTAAATTTAATTTGCTAAAAAGCTTATGTATAAATAACCAAACCGCATTATAATCAGTATTTTTAAGCTGCTATAATTATGTGATGCTAGCCTGATGACGAGGGCAGAGATTTAAAACCAAATGACTGTGACTTTCTGCCCTGCTCCTAACTACACATCTTCCATCTGAGTATGCAGTTTATTTTTTAATGTTTTCTTTACCTATAAGGGGAAAGAGACAATTTATTATTGATGTCTTGAAGACTCTGACTTTCAAAGTTCAGAGTTGACATTTTAATTTAGCACCTGAACATCCATATTCATTTATTTCCACTTGCTATGACTAGAGTGACCTCTTGGGGAAACAGGATTTTCAGGAGATATGCTTTTTGATTGACAGATGACAACAGGAGATCTTGTAGAATAAATAAGCTAGAGATTTAACCTCTGCCTCTGCCAGTGAAGGGGGGAGACATATTTTGGATACTCTCATATTCACAGATAGTATAAATGAATAAGACTGGGGAAGTGTTTATATTCATAGGGAGATAATATATGTTATTTAAAAGTGACCTGATAAGAAATACCAATTATGCATTTTTGATAGAGTAGGAGGGCCAACATTCTAACTTATTATTCATATAAAAATCATTTAGGCAGTATCTTTCTAACATCACTATATTTGTTCTCTTAGATCTTTTGGAGACAGGAAAAAAATAAGAGAAAAATTTGGATAATACATTTTCCTTAAGTACCAATAGCATCATCTGTTAAATAAGGAGCTGGTATCCACCCTTCCCTGGTAATTGGCATAAAGCCACATGTGCACTGCAGAAACAATTTATCAGTAGCTTATGGGAGGAAGGGTAGGCAATGAGGACACTGTAGTCTTGTTCTGATGATGACTTCTTGCTTCTGAATATAAAGTCTTAGATACAGAGGCTGAAGGCCAGGATAGTGGTTCTCATCAAGGTTGCAAGTTCTTGCCACTCTGAAGGAATGTCCCAGTACATCATTTTTTTATACACCTTTCTCTTTTCTCCTTTTTTGTTTTGAAATGTACATACCATAAAACAAGACATTCAAAAGCAACTGCAGGTGTTGGAGAATCAGAACACTCCCACACATAACTAAATGAAATTTTATCCTTGGAAAGGTGCTGAAAATGCATAAAATGTTTCAGGAAAACTCTTGGAATAGAGATAGCCACAGCAATAGACCAAATGACAATAACAACAAAAAAGCAAGAGTGGTGGTGAGGGAAACGAATACCAAGGAAAGGGAGAGATTAGAAGCAAGACTTTGTACACCAACATATTAAAATGCCCACTTTTCGATTTAAAACATGGCAAGACACACAAAAACACGTGGAAGCAGAAGACAGTCAAAGGAAAGTAGGATATAAACCAAAACTGAAAAAGACAAAGGAAACTTTAATAATGTTCACAGCTTTTGTATGTTTGCTTGCTTGATTGAGGCAAGCTCTCACTATGTACTTCTGGCTATCCTTGAACTCACTATGTAGACCAGACTAGCCTAGACTTTAGAGATCTGCTTCCCTCTGTCTCTTAAGTGCTAGGATTAAATGCATGCACCACTATGCCTAGGTTTGGAAATGTTCAAAGTTTTTAAAAGTAAAAAAATGGAAATATTAATGAAACAGAAATATCATCAATTTAGCATATATACATAAAACAATAATAAATGTATGCACAGTTAATATGGATATGGAAATCATATATATATATGAACACTTATGTAAACATACAAGTGCTTATACTATTATATATATATATATATATATTGTGAAAAGAATAAAGTATGAAAAATTCAAATGTAACAACTAAAATTCATCTCTAATCAGTCAGGAGAAAAACTAACGACCATTAATGCAAGGTGAACCTCTGTGAATTCAAGGCCAACCTGGTCTACACAGCAGGTTACAGTCCAATCAGGGCTACTTAATTAGATGTGGTGATATTTTATTTGTGCTCTGACAAATAAAGCTTGCCTGGGGATTAGAGGACAAAGCCAGCCACTATGTTAAACATAGAGGTCAGGCAGTGGTAGCACACGCCTTTAATCCTAGCATTCGGAAGGCAGAGATTCATCTAGATCTCAGTGAGTTCAAGGCCACACTGGGAACAGAGCCAGGCATGGTGGAACAGACCTTTAATCCCAGCACTGTAGATTCCTGGAAGCCTGTACAGACAGACAGGAAGTGATGGAGCAGTGTGGAGAGTAGAAATAAGATGGGAGGGCACAGAAAGGTATATGAGGCATGAATATACAGGAAGTAGCTCTCTTGGACTGAGGATTTCCTAGGGGTAAGAACTTGTGGCTGGCTTTTTCTATTCCTCTGATCTTTCAGCTTTTACCTCAATATCTGGCTCCAGGGTTTTTATTAATAAGACCTTTTAAGATTTGTGTTAAATCTGGTGACCCAACATTTGTGGCACAAATTCAGGAAAAAGCCACTTGCCTGGTACTCAGGTCCAAGTTGCATGTGGTTAGTCTCCACCCAATGTGGGACAGAGTCTCTTTGTTTTCTTCTCTCCTGATGGGTTGTGGGCTCTCTCTGGATCCTCATCTCAGACTGCGACCACACTAGGTAGCTACCCTGAAACTCCATCAGGCTTCTACTGTTCTGTGCAGTTGACAGACTTGCTGAGTCAATTAACGTTTCTTAAAGGGAGAAATTATTTAAAAGAAAGTTTTTTCCCACGTTAAAAAATGAGAAACATTTTTACAATGGAGGGAATCTGTAGGCGGTCAGAAAGTGGAACAATTAAAGGAAAGGATAAGCCGGGTAGTGGTGGCGCACGCCTTTAATCCCAGCACTCGGGAGGCAGAGCCAGGTGGAACTCTGTGAGTTCCAAGCCAGCCTGGGTTACCAAGTGAGTTCCAGGAAAGGCGTAAAGCTACACAGAGAAACCCTGTCTGGAAAAACCAAAAATAAATAAATAAATAAATAAATAAATAAATAAATAAAAGGATAATTAATGTTGATGGGATATATGTAATAATGATTATGAATATAATTTGTTTGGTCATTCTTGTTTTATAATTAAAAAGTTTGGTTAATATGAGTGCTAAGATAAAAGTATTAGAAAAACTTGTTAAAACAGATCATAGAGATATTCAGACCAGGACAGAAGAATTTAAGGTGAACCTATCTCAGCATTGCATTATAAGGTTACAGGGAAATAGCCTAATTCTTTCAAACAGCCAATCTTAATCTACCCAGTAACCTTACAGGAACTAACAAATGCTCAAGGCTATGTTTGAGCTGATTGAACTCCTGTGCAAATGTTAGATTTCAGGAGATTCAAAAAAGGCATAGTCTCATATGGTATGTATTCTCTGTTTCTAAAGCCGATGTTAAACTCATGGTCAACGTGTAATAGAATTATCTCTCAAGACTGGAAATATTTGATTACAACTGTTTTAGAGGCTGGAACCCAGTTACAATGGAGGACCTGGTGGAAAGAGGTATCTAGACAATTGAACAAAAATGTAGGGCTAGAGGTATTGAAATTTGCCACGATCAACTTCTTGGAGAAGGCAATTATGCTGATATACAAAGGCAATCTTTATATGATGACCACATCCTAATTTTAGGCTACATGGAAACCTTGAGTGCTTGGGATAGAATTGAAGGAGTAGGAAAGAAAAGTGAGTCATTTACAAAAGTTATACAGGGCCCAAAAGAAACCCTCACAGATTTCTTACAAAGGTTGTCTTTAGCAGTAAATAGAATGATACCAAATTCAGAAGCTAGACAAATAATAATTGAATCTTTGACTTTTGAAAATGCTAATGCACATTGCAAAAACACAATTAGACCATTAAAGGCAAGATCATCACTTTTGGAAAAATGAATCCCAGATACAATTAATATTGAATTTCATGGCTGTGATTATACTTGGATAGGAGAGGTGATTTCCAGAGGTTTGAAGAAAAATAATAATGCCAAATGCTTTAATTGCAGTAAACAAAGTCACATAAAAAGGGACTGTAAACAGGGTGTTCCTGGAAACAATGTTTTTTCAAGGAACAATGGCAACAGGATGCCCCTCCCTTCTGGATTATGCAGAAGGTGTGGTAAGGGAAAATACTGGACTAACGAATGTAGATCAACAAGGTAATCCTTTGCCCTTGCCATTGGGACACTCCCTGAGGAGCCTCCTGCAGGCCCCCATGAAAAATTCAGTTGTCCTTTCCTGTTATCATAGAAGAAACCCCTACTCAGAACAATTAAATAACCAAATGTCTATTGTAAAAAAACATACTGCTCAGGGTGATAGAACAGATATAGGAGAGAGAACAAAAAATTTAGGAGAAATCATAAAGTGAATTTTTTGGCAAACTTCTATAAATGAACAAAGACCAAAATTAAAATTACAAATAAATGATGTTCTCATTGAAGGTCTTGAAGACACAGGTACAGATATGACAATAATTGCACCAGAATCAAGGCACCCAAATTGGCCTTTTCATGAGGTAAATGTTAAGCTGTTGGGGATTGGAACATTATCTCAAGTGAAACAGAGGGTAAGATGGATCAAATGTATAGGACCAGAAGGACAGAGAGGAAAATTAAAGCCATATGTGTCTAATATAGCTATGAATTTATGGGACTGTGACTTATTACAACAATGGAATACCCAGATTAACATTCCTCCAACCTCAGAAACAAACCATAAACTAATATATGTTCCTGAGAAAAATATTAGAAGGTATTATAAATAATAGTCACCAGTCATCCAGATTGTACAAGAACAGGGCATAACAGCTGCTGATCTTTCAAAGGCACCAACAGCTCTACTTTTAAAATGGTTAACAGACAATCCTATATGAGCGCAGCCATGGTCTTTAACAACAGAGAATCTACAGGCCTTAAAACAGCTGATAGAAGAGCAGTTAAATGCTCAGCATGTCGAAGAATCAATCAGCCCTTGGTATTCTCCTGTATTTGTTATTAAAAAGGAATGTGGTTTTCTGTGGGCCTCTCTAGCACTTTGCTTCTTCCTATTCTCATGTGGTCTTCATTTATCAGGGTCTCTTTTTCCTTGTTCTCCCTCTCTGTTCTTGATCCAACTGGGATCTCCCATTCCCCTAAGCTCTCTTTCTCTCAACCCTTGCCCTTCATTACCCTCACTCATGCCCATGTTGTTCATGTAGATCTCATCCATTTCTTTGTCATTGAGTGATCCCTGTGTCTTTCTTGGGGTCCTGTTTTCTAGGTAACCTCCCTGGAGTTGTGAGTAGCAGTCTAGTCATCTTTGTTTTGCATCTAGTATCCTCCTATGAGTGAGTACATACCATGTTTGTCTTTCTGAGTCTGGGTTACCTCACTCAGGAGGATTTTTTCTAGATCCATCCATTTGCCTGCAAACCTCATGATGTCATTGTTTTTCTCTGCTGAGTAGTATTCCATTGTGTATATGTACCACATTTTATTTATCCATTCTTCAGTTGAAGGGCTTCTAGGTTATTTCCAGGTTCTGGTTATTACAAACAATGCTGATATGAACATAGCTGAGAAAAGATACCCCCACAACAGACTACTCGCAATGGTCGAGAGACAGCCCTAACTGACCTATTCTGGTGATAGGATGGCCAAACACCCTAATTGTCATGCTAGAAACCCCATCCAATGACCAAGGGAACCGGATGCAGAGATTCATGGCCAGGCCCCAGGTGGAGCTCCAGGAGTCCAATTGGCGAGAAAGAGGAGGGTTCATATGAGCGAGAATTGTTGAGACCAAGGTTGGATAAAGCACAGGGACAAATAGCCAAACGAATGGAAACACATGAACTATGAATCAATAGCTGAGGAGCCCCCAACTGGATCAGGCCCCCTGGATAAGTGAGACAGATGATTAGCTTGATCTGTCTAGGAGGCTTCCAGGCAGTGGGACCAGGTCCTGTACTCAGTGCATGAGTTGGATGTTTGAAACCTGGGGCTTATACAGGGACACTTGGCTCAGCCTGGGAGGTGGGGACTGGACCTGCCTGGACTGAATCTACCAGGTTGAACTCAATCCTCAGGGGAATCTTTGCCATGGAGGAGATGGGAATGGGGGATGGGCTGGGGGGAAGGGGGGCGGGAGGGGGGAGAACAAGGGAATCCATGGCTGATATGTAAAATTAGATTAAATTATAAAATAAAAAAATAATGAAAATGTCATTGCCATTGATCAAAAAAAAAAGGAATGTGGTAAGTGGAGAATGGTAACAGATCTAAGAGATATTAAGAAGGTAATTCAGTCAATGTACTCTATACAGTCTGGAATTCCTTTGCCTACTCTGTTACCTAAAGGATGAATTCTTGTAGTTATTGATTTAAAAGACTGTTTCTTCTTAATACCCTACAAGAAAAATATAGAGGAAAATTTGCCTTCATGGTACCTATTTATAATTCCAACCAGTCAAGAGATACCAATGGAAGGTTCTCCCAGAGGGAATGTTATATTTAACATTTAGCCCAACCCTGTGCCAATATTTTGTATGACAGCATTTGGAAGTAATACATAAACAATTTTCTAAATCTACAATTTATCATTACATGGACTATATTTTACTAGCTGGTTTAAATGTAGATTCTTCAGAAAGAATGTTTGGAGAATTAGAGAAAATTTTGCCTCATTGGGGATTACAAATTGCTCCTGAAAATATACAGAGAGGAGATTCTATCAATTATTTTTTTTTATAATTTATTTTATTTTATTTTACAACATAATTCAACTTTACATATCAGTCATAGGTTCCACCGTTCTCCCTCCTCCTGCCCCATC
>CABHPQ010159398.1:12887-39766 GCA_902168405.1 Peromyscus aztecus
AAGTCACTAGTGTGAGATTTCTCCAACTTCTTTATGTGAGCAGTTAGTGCTATGAATTTCCCTCTTAGCACTGCTTTCATAGTGTCCCATAGGTTTGGGTATGTGGTGTCTTCATTTTCGTTGATCTCTAGGAAGTCTCTAATTTCTTTCTTTATTTCTTCCCTAACCCATTGGTGATTCAGTGATTCTATCAATTATTAAGGATATAAAATAGGTGTATAAAAATTAGAGCCCAAAAGGTGCAAATTTGGAGAGATCAATTACAGACTCTTAATGACTTTCAAAGATTATTCGGAGATATTTCCTATCTATAGACCACTATTGGGGTAAAAAAATGATGGACTGAGTAATTTGTTCAAAACCTTAGAGTGTAACAAGGACTTAAATAGTCCAAGAGAATTATCAGCTGAAGCTGAGAGGGAATTGGCTTTGGTGGAGAAGAAAATACACATGTGGATCATGTGGCTCCAACACTTGATTGCACTTTAATTATTTTACTCTCTTAGCAAGCTCCTACAGGGATTTCAATGCAGAGGGAAGATATTATATTAGAATGGATATTTCTACCAAATAAACAGAATAAAAAATTAAAACTTATGGGGAAAAGATCTCCAAGTTGATTTTAAAAGGAAAATGTAGACTGCCAATTAGCAGGAATAGACCCAGCACAAATTGTAGTACCTTTAACTAAGGATGAAATTGACAAATTATGGGCAGAAAGTGAACCTTGGGAAAGAGCTTGAAGTAATTTCTTGGTAGAGATTAACAACAAATATCCCCAAAACAATAGAATTAAACTTATAAAGTAAGCTAACTGGTTCCTCCCTCACCTTGTACAGGAAACACCAATATATGGAGCCCCTACATTTTATACAGACACAAACAAATAAGGAAAGGCAGGTTACAAATCAGAAAATTTAAGTAAAGTGGTACAAAGTCCTTATAATTCAGTTAAAAAATCAGAATTATATGCTATTCTGATGGCATTAATAGATTTTTTGGAACTTCTCAACATAGTTACTGACTTTCATTATGCTGAAAGAGTATTACATACTGAGACTGCAGAATTTTTCCCTGATGAGTCAAAACTAACTTCATTATCTATTCAGTTACAAGAAATAATCAAGAATAGAAATCATCCCTTATATGTAACTGACATCCAATCCCATATGGGTCTTTTAGGACCTCTAGCACAAAGTAATGATTAGATTGATAAGCTATTGATAGGAAAAATGCTGGAGGCCTCAGAATTTCATAAAAAAATCATGTCAATAGTAAAGGTTTAAAAAAGGATTTTTCCATAACCTGGCAACAAGTCAAGGAAATTATAAGGAAATGTCCTACTAGTTCCTTTTACAATCAAACTCCACTACCAGCAGGATGTAACCTAAAGGGTACTCAGAGGAATGAAATCTGGCAGATAGATGTATTTCATTTTGTAGAATTTGGAAAACTGAAATATGTACACCACATCACTGATACCTGTTCAAGATTTCAATGGGCATCTGCTCTGAATCCTGAAAAAACTGATTTTGTAATCATGCATTCGCTAGAAGTTATGGCCATCATGGGTTAAAACTGTTAAATTTGATGAAAAAAAACCAAAAAACAAAAAACAAATTAAAACTGACAATGCTCCAGGTTTTTTTTTTTTGTTTTGTTTTGCTTATTACAATTTAAAGCATAGTATAGGTATCGCACACAATCCTACAGGCCAAGCAGTCATAGAAAGATCAAATTGAACTCTAAATGATATGCTAAATAAACAGGAAGAGGTAACAAAACCCCCCAGAAATAGATTAAATAATGCTCTACTAATTTTCAATTTTCTCAATGCTAATGAGAAAGGAAAACTGCTGCAGAGAGACATTGGATAATAGAAAAACTACAGAATTAAATCAATCTATATACTTTAAAGATGCACTGACCTCAAAATGGAAACCAGAATATGTGTTATGTTGGGGATGAGGTTTTGCTTTTGTTTCTACAGGAGAAGAAAAGCTATGGATACCATCAAAATTTATAAAGGTTCAATTTGAACAGGAGGGAGCTCTTGATTAGATGAGGTGATAGTTCATCAAGCAGTATGACCATCCAATTTAAATAACTCATACCACTAACAAATGCTTTTCATTTAATCAGACATAACTTGCCAAATGGGAACCTCCCCAAAGTTAGGCTTGCGGAAGGGTTTTTGTTTTTGTCTTTGAGGAGAATGAAGGCTAAGGAATCTGAAAAACACTGGAAAAATGAGACATCTGAAGAAAAAGGACAAATCATCCAGAAAAAAATTCCCAAGAAAAAAGAGTAAATTGACATCTTGGCATATCACATATAAAATTTCATAAGTCTTTCTAAATATTTGTTTCTGCCATTCTCTACAGATACATAATGCATTTGGTCTTTGTGTAGTACCAGTTCAATTTAAAATTAAAGCTGTCTTTGAAGTTGGAGCATGGCTCTCTCCTTCTCTACACCTAAGCATGCTTGTTAAAAGAAAATGTAAAATCTCTGTATCATGTCAGAAAAGCCACCTGATATGATACAGAATAAAAATTAAAATCAAAGAACTATTCTGTTGCCACTAATCTCATAATTCTTTGGTTTTATTTTGACTCTTTAAAACTTTTCTTAATGTATAAAGTTTATATCAAAATTAATAAGATTTATATATATATATATTAAACTTTTGTCATGATATTAATGGTCATATGGAGTATTAACTAATTCTAGAAAAAAAAGGCTTTATCTAGCTGCCTGTCTATGTTTTCCTGTTTGAGTCTCTATTAGTTTTCTGTAGGGAACCATGACCATGCCTAACAGTGACTTTGAAATCTCCAAAAAGATGATGGGGCCCCACAATGATGATTCCATCAAGATAATGATAATACCACTAGCTGACAAACACCACCAAAAGATTAGCTTTGGACTACAAACTGCTCAAGACAATTTTGAGATGGCTGGCTGAGATGATCCAGCCTCACAGACTACTTGAGCAAGGACTTGAGACAAGCCCTGCATTTTCCCATTAGAGACTGGACAACAAATGATACAGCTGACTCTCCCAGGACTTGACAATTACCCCCAATTTTTTTTCTTTTCAGGATCCCCTAAAAATACCTTTGTCTCCAATTGGCAGGAAATAATTTTAAGAATACAATGCCTACATTCCCAAGAGGTGGGGTGGGTGGATTTTTTGGTCCATCAGTGGGTTATGGATAATTGTCATTGATTTGGTTTTTTGACTACAAAGAAGATTATGTTCAGGGTTCTTATTTTTTAAAAAAAAAGTAAAAGAAAAAAGGAGTATATAGATAAGAGGTAGATTATTGAATCTACTCTGAAAAAAAATAAGAGATATAGAAATGATAGGATAAAAGGGTAGAGTATTGAATCTACTCTGAAAAGGAAAAAGGGGTGGATATAGATATGGTAAAATAAAAAAGTAGATTATTGAATCTACTTTTAAAAGGCAACTACTAGTTTTAAATATTTTACATTGGATTGGATTTTGTTTATTGTATATAAATTATGTAAATTGATACAAATTTGCAATTGATTTTGCTAAAAAATACTGTACATATATCCTAATCTTGTTCAAGGTATTGTACCTATACAGTTCATTTAACAATGTAATGCAAATTACTAGTCCTTGAAAGTTATTATTACCAACTAACTAGGGTATAAAGAAATGAAAGTTAGTAGTTAGTCATTACAATCAAACTTTTAGTTATGTTAGGTATGTTTTTAAGATCAAACAGAGATATATCTTAGATATACATGTTATCTTTAAACACTTTAGAGATCTACAGAATATGGCATTTAAGATATTTTAATAACATAGATTTTTCTCTTTTGTGACAAGGAGACATGTCTGCTCCTAGCAGCAGCAATCTATTTCAGATGAGATGGTGGGCATCAAAGAAACTCCTTATGGGGTATACATTCTTTGTGGCAAGTTAGCCACTGGGCAAGAAACTGCCCTTACCTGGACTGCTGACAGTATGCTGTCCAAACTGGACAAGCAGGACACAAAAGAAGGGACTGCCAAACCTTGCCAAAACCAGGTAGAAAGACCTTTTAGAAAATTCTGCTTCACAGATGAGTCTGTCAGATATGCTAGGCCTGTAGGCCAAAGATGGATGCCCCTACATTGCTGAGTAACCTCGAGTAACTGTCCAGGCAGCCAGCTGCTTCTGTCATTTCTCACAATTTTTGGAAGTCGCTTGTTTGCACTTCCCCCTTACTCAGTTAATATTATTTCCTTCTCATGTCTCTGAGGGAGTTGAAGATTAGATAGTTATAGTTTTCATTGTTAAAAAATTGAGAAGAGAAACTCACTAAAGATGTGTAAAGTGTATAAGTTTGAAAGACATCAAAAGATTGTTTTTGGTTGGTAATACAAGTTAAGATAAAAAGTGAATTCAGTACAACATTTTGGACTCACCACAATAGCACAAATAATGGAGTTTTTTTGTCTGAATTTGTCAAATGTTTATGAACTGGACATTGTTAATGTAATTCGTGACTGTATATATTGTATATCCTTATTGTATATAGTTTTTCTTATATTAGTTATAATTTTCTTCCATTATTTTAGACAAAAAAAGGGGAAGTGTGGTAATATATTGTGTACCCTAATAAACTTATCTGAGGATCAAAGGACAGAGCCAGCCACTAGATTAGACATAGATGTCAGACAGTGGTCACACACACCCTTAATCCTATCACTTGGGAGTCAGAAATCTGTCTGAATCCCTGTGATTTCAAGGCCACACTGGAAACAGAGCCAAGCAGTGGTGGCACACACCTTTAATCCCAGTACTTGGAAGCACACATGCCTTTAATCCCAGGAATTGATGTCAGGGCAGAGAAAGGTATATAAGGAGAAAGGAAACAGGAACTCACTCTGTTGAGGCTGTGGATTCCATAGAGGTAAGAATGTGGCTGGCTTGTTCTCTTTTTCTGATCTTTCAGCTTTTACCCCAATATCTGTCTCTGGGTTTTTATTAATAAGACTGTTTTGCAATTCATGTTACAGGTCTCAAATTTGAGTCTTTTAAAGATAAAGCATGCTGTTAACAGATGGGAGTGATGATTGTCCAACAGACAATGTAGGTGTAGATATTACTGAACTTCAAACTTTAAAGCTACCATTAAAATAAATTGCATGCAATATATTTTTATTACACTAACAAAAAAGTGAAAAAGAAATTCATGACTAATGAAATCAGGTATGCTGATATAGATGTAAACTTCTTTGTAAAGTTCACATTCTACATTAAAAAGTGAAGGAATTAGGATTAGAATCTGCCTCTGTGAGATATTCACCAGAGAGGTGGCTATGGATTCACTTTGGAGCTATCATAGGTGAAGAGAGCCATTGTGTTAGTTGACATGTCAATACTCCCAAATTGCTAAATTCTTACTCTGGACTCTGATCTTCTCTCCTGTTCTGGATCTTGATCTCAGCTTTGGTTGCTGAGAATAATATAATACAATCTTAGGGAAAAATAATGCCTTGGGGTAATATCATCAGGTTTTTGTTTACTAAGTTACAGAATGATCATGTCAGCTTTTCAATCTAAGAAAAATTCTATGAACCACCTTCAGAGTTTCTATAACTCCTGTGGAAAACAACACAGGAAAATGAGAAGATATTGTACAAAGTCTGTTTTGTTTTTTTTTTTTTAAATGAATCCTGACCCTGGAAGAATTGGTTTGGACAAAATCACTAAGTATATTCAGGAAGGATAATTAGTATTCAAATATATTCCTCATATTTTGTATGAAACAAAAGCATATCAGAGTGGATCATAAATCAAATTGATCAGAATGAAAATTGTTCAAGATAGTCAAGAGAGCCTATCTCCTACCTACTCTAAGACTTCCTTGTTTTCCTTGGTTACTGTTCTCATCTCAGTCAAGTATAGACTTTACCCTATTTTCCTCAGCTATTAGTAGTAACTATGAGAGAAGAACACACAGATTTACCATCATTAATAGTCAAGTGACTAATGTAGATGTAACCAGCTTGTTAAATAAGAAACACAGAGCCAATGCAAAGATGGAAACCCAAGAGGTCAGAGCAATAGCTAAGAGCTAAAAACCTTACCCTTCACTGCCACTGCTGTCCTCCTCAGGCAGAGAGCTACTTCCTGTGTGTTTGTCTTTATATAGACTTTCTGTTCTGCCTTCTTCTCATTGGTTGTAAACACAACCACATGACCTCCTCATCACTGCCCATCTATACAGACCTCCAGGTCTTCTATGGTTGGTATTGAGATTAAAGGCATGTGTCTCTGTGCTGGCTGTATCCTTGAACACACAGAGATCTGCCTAGCTCTGCCTCCCAAGTACTGGGATTAAAGGCATGCACCACCACCGCCCAGTTTCTGCTATGGCTTCCTATTAGCTCTGACCCCCAGGCAACTTTATTTATTAACATACAAATAAAAACACATTTCAGTACAAATAAAATATCACCATAGACTACTAAGTTTGTTTCAAGATCTATATAAATATTTTTTCACGCACCTAATTTATCCCTCCCTATAAATTTGCCAGATTGTTACAATTATCAACCAAACTAAAATAATGAAAAGTGTGTTGAATGCAGGAAATTTGTAATCAAGCTAAGAGTTTACCACTAATGCCTATTACTATCGGTCTTTGAACTTACCTGTATATCAATAATAATCAGAAATACCTTAACTTAGGACCTCTGTAAATAAGATTTTGTTATTACTGAGTCACTTTTTAAATAATTCAAACCAAAATATTTTTGCATACTTAAGGTGTTTGAGAGGAGAGAACAAATAGACATTCCTGCACTATTATTTATCCTGTCAAGGAATACCTTCCATTTACCACTAACTGTGATTACTCATACAATTAACCAAGCATTATTGAAGTGAAATCTGTTTTAAAATAAAACTATGCTTTTGAAGCAACCAGAGAAGAAGTCAGGCTTTAAAAAGTCAGCAGTTTGGGAGCAGAAAGAAAAAGAGTTTATAAAGAAAAGTCTATTAAAGCCATCAACTTCCCCTTGCTTAAGGTCAAAAACTTGCTGCATTCTAGAATATTATTATATTAGAAATGGGTTCCAAGAGTCATCACTTTTCTTGCTCTTGTCAGGTTTATGCCCATAGTCTTTCTGTTTGATCATTGTTGTGTTAATGGTTGTGAACCAATGAATAATCTGACACCCTCGGTTCTAAAGCAATAAAGAGAGAAGGGGAAAGGGATGAACATGTGGTCAAAGGAGACTTTTTGTATATTTTTACATTAGGGAAGTCAATCTGATATAATACTATTGATTTGTAGTTGGAGGCAAGAAAATCTATCAGGAAAGTAAACACAGGAACATGAAACACTTCTTGAAAGTCAAAAGACTCAGAGGGAAATAAACACAGTACCAAGTTCCTCTAACAGTGTTTTTGTCACCCTCCTTGAAGTCAAAGTCTATTCCCAGAAGCATATGTTTCAAGGAAAATTAGCCTCTGCCATCTACATAATACATCAAGGTGAGAAAAGAACTGCTTTTTAATCACTTAATGAAAGAACTTGCATGGTTCTAATTTGAATCCTGTGAAAGAGAAAGAATTTTATCAAGATGCAGATGTCTAAATTAAGTGAAGATATAAAATATTTGTGAACTGCTATAAGTCAAGTACATACAGAATAAACATACAATAGTTGTAAGACTACTTGAATAAACAGAAAGGAAAGACAAGAAAGGAGGGCAGAATTAAGAGTACTGAGCATGAGTTATAAGCATGTTCTACAACTCTAAAGCAATAAAATATACTTCCCAATTTTGATGTAGTGAAATCATTATAAGGGTGTGGGTATGGGAAGTATCCTTCAGTCTATGAAAGTAGTTAATAACAGATGTCAATAATCAATCACTGTGTCTCTTACATTAATAGTCACAAAGTTGATAGTCAAGGACATTTTAAAATTTTCTAAATTTATAAATCTACATAATAATAAAGCTAGGGTAAAAAAATTTTAAAAATTATGTTTTTTTTTAAATCTAATCTAAAGTGAGTATTAATTACTTTACACGCTGCTGGGACAAAGTAATTGACAAACACAACATAGTGAAGGAGAGTTTATTCTGGCTTACAGTTTGAGGGGATCCAGTCCATCTTGGTGGGGAAGGCATGGCAACAGGACTATGAGACTGCACAACACCCTATGTCAGGAAACAGAAATCAATGCTCAGCCCACTTTCTCCTTTAATACAGGCTAGGACAACAGTCTATGAGATGCAGTTACACACTTTTAAATGCATGTTCCCAGCTCAATTAAACTGATCAAGATAATCCATTCCTAGCAAACTCAGAGGCTTGTATCCTAGGTGGTTCTAGACACTGTGAAGTTCACAATCAGTGTTAGATATCACAGTGAGCATTTGAAGTTTCCAGAAAATTAAGCCTACAGACAAGGTTGTTGAAATTTCAGTACCATATTTATTTCCTATTGGTCTAGCAATACAATACAATATCTAATTTTTTTCACTTCTAACTCAAGTGTCTCTTGAGCACCCTTTCAGTGGAAAATGTTCTCTGGGGCCCTTGGAGATTAACAATGACCACAACAAATATATTAATCTTCATTAGCTTTATAGTATAAAATAAATTGTCTATTAAAAGAGTGCTTATAAATCTGAGGCTTCTAAAACATATGCAAGGATCTACCAGCTCGAACAGGCTATGTTGGGCCACCTGTCTGATAGGCCAGTTAGAGTCAAATGATATATGTTCAATGCACACTGGAAAGAGGGTGCTGTTTCAGTATTCTAGTATTGACATAAATGTGGGGGTTAAATAGAGGAATGATCGGGTAAGGAGCTGGAGGCATGTGTAATTGAGCAGCCCTTGTCAAGCTGTGGTCACTCCTATCATTGTCATGCTTTTGGTATTGCAAAGAGGCCAAGAGAAGTCTTTAGTGCTTTCTTTGTTTGAAAGGTTTTTTTTTTCTTTCTGTCAGGATCTGTCTTTATTGAGCATCTGCAGCAATTTCTGATTGCATGAGACAATTTTAAACTGCTATGTTAAAATTCACCATGGGCATGGTGAAGCTTAGTGCATGGCACTAGTGACTGACTCTAGCCCATAGGCAGTCTCTGTATGCCAAGCCTACCCAAGAGACATTGGTTACCAGGAAGCTGCACTAGAAAGTGGGGTTTAAGGCTGTGTTTTGAATTTTTTCTTTTTAAATTTTTAGCTTTCTCAGGCTTTATGTGGCTATAGGTGGCAGGACTTTGGGTGCCATATGTAGATGAATTTTTCTTTGGGTCACCAGCTCACAAAAAATGACATGGAGACTTATTACTAATTATGGAAGCTTGGCCTATATCTTAGACTTGTCCCACTAGCTCTTATAACTTAAATTGACCCATACCTTTTAATCTATATTATTTTATGTGGCTTGGTTACCTTCACTCTGTACTTTCTATCTTGCTTACTCTCCATCCGGCTGGCCACTCTCCCTTTCTTCTTCCCAAAGCTCTTTCTTTCCAGAAATCCCATCCATACCTCCTGCCTATTTGTCATTTAGCTTTTATTAAATCAATCATAGTGACACATCTTCACCCAGTGTAAAGGAATATTCCACAACAGGGTTCAGCAGCTATATTTCTATTTCCCAGATCACTTTTTCTGTACATGTTGATCATGTCATTGGGGTTGGAGAGAAGGGTCAAACATTTACTTCTTTCTCTATGGATTGGTGACAGTATATATGCTTTACCCGTGAAGTTGCAATTCAAGAAAATAGTAATAAAGTGAGATTAAATTAAGATTTGGTTGTTTGGAGCATCAAGCAGAAAAATCCCACCTGACTTTGAGGCCAGTCCTCAAAACAGCAGACCTCAGAATTAAAACGCACCCTGAGCACTTTGGGCCACATACCTCAGCAGCAGAGCACTGCTGTCTAAAATGCATTCCCTGTATTTAACCATGCCTGTAGCAAGCACCTTGGTTTGTCTGTTCATGTGCTTGCCTGTTTGTTTTTAAATAAAACTGGATGCATTTCTTAGGTTTACTTAAAACTACTTGGGTTCTTGTAATTTTTGCCCTTAGGAACTCAAGGAATTGTTTAATATATCTAGTGATCCCAGACCAGAAATACCTGGTACATACAGATTATGGAATCGGCTGCTCTGCATACACTTAACCTAGTTTAGGGTTAAATTTTATTCAGGAATAATCCTTTTAGATAGATACTTGAACAGATAGAGGATAAAAGGATAAAGTCTATTTCTTGTGTAAAACAGACTATTTTATCAATGGATCTTAAGATTTAAATCTCTGTAGTAATTTTGACATGGATTTTCTGGCACCACACAAAGGTAATACTATGATAAGATCTATTTTTATGATGAACCATCACATCGCTTGTAGCATAGAAGACACATCTAAAATTTAGTTGGCCCATTTGATTGGCAACCTCTGTGCTCAACAAAATTTAAATCTTGCTTTCCAAAGTTATCCCACATCAAGATGTGTGAAGAGAAATCTGAAATTATCCCTCAGTTTGCCATCTGAATTTGGGAACTATATATGTTGAGATTACTGTTTAATCTCAAATATGAGTACAGAGATGTCTGCTTGGCAAGATTGATTACTCTACTCCAGCGTGATGTCATGGAAAGCATTGGAGGTATGGTACAAATGTCAAAAAATAACACAAAATGAAACAATACTTTTAAGGGAGAATTATAGGATGTTCATCACCACAGGTTAAGACACTAACTCTTGATATAAATTTTGGAAGGAAAAAAATAAATAGATTAAATAAAGCTCATTTGGTTTCATAGAAAGTTGAAAGCAACTTGAAGATATTACAAGAAGAGAAAATAAAAAGAAAGAAAGAGAAAAAATGAAGCAACAACCACGAGGTGCTTCAGGAACTGTGGCAGCAATAGTCACTGTGAACCCTGATGCAGAGAGAAGGCTCAGAACCTGGAAGAACAAAGTTTATTCATGTATGTCCCTGAGTGGTGCTTGCTTTTAGAGCTATGTGATAAATTATTGCAAAAAATATAACAAGTGTCATTTATTCTAGAACATCTTCCATTCAAGAGGAAGGGAGAGGGTATAGTAATTAAAAACCACACATCCAATTTTAGTATAAAAAGTTATAGAAAAAAGTAAATCAGCATACAGCAGGTGATAAGAAGCATGTGGTTTAGAGTTAGAAACTGATTACATTATGACAAAAATTGTGTTAAAGTATAGAAAATGGATATGAAATTATTAAAAAATTAATATAATTGTGATAATGAATATAGAGATTAGTCTACTTGGTAGGGGAAGGGCGGTCATTTAGAAATACACAAATAATATAAAATGATTAACAAGACTAGGGTCTGTTGGCATATAAGTACTTGAAGTGTCAATAATTATCTGATAGTGAATGGCCTTGGATTGTAGTCAAGGGACTTTCACTGATAACTAAATATGGAGGTATGCTAGTCGGAGATGATGGAGCCTGTGAAAATAAAATGTTTAAGAAGATACTTAACTTCCTTATTTTATATCTAAATGACTGCTATTCTTTAATTCAGAGTGTAAGCAAGTTTATGCCCAAAAGATTCCGTCTGATTGCTTGACTGTCTGCTATGTTATTAATTTTATTTTTGCAAATAAAGGGGTTTTATTTCACATTGTATTTTCAAAACCCTTAAGAGTTTACTCCTCTCTTTGAAAATATTAATGAAAATATACATCTTAATAGCTTTGAAAAAATAAACATTAAGTTAATGTATCTCAGCTGTTCAGCTGTTAAATTTAATATTTAAATTTTTTTATCATGGAAGTCAAATTACTCTCTGTTCTTCTTTTTCCCACTTTTCGCTCTCATTGTCTGAATGATGCCTAACCTTGGTCTCTGCATTTCTTGCCATCTGCTGCAGTAGAAAACTTCTCTGATGGTGACTGAACAAGGCACTCATCTATAAATACAGCAGAATGTCATAAAAGATTCATTTTACTGCCATGATCTTTTATCAGAACAGTAGTATCCCTCTGGTTTCTGGGCTTAGGATCTTGGTCATCTCAGAAGTGTCAGGTATAGGTTCTATCTCAGTGAGTATGCCTTAAGTCAAATCAGACACAGGTGGGTTACTCCCACAGACTTTGGGCCACCACTGCACTAGTATATCTTTTAGGACACCATTGTAGATCAAAAAGTTTGTGGCTGGGTTGCTGGTTATGTTTCTATTTCGGTAATGTGTATAGCATCTTCCAGTATGAAAGATGCTAGAACTTAGAGGTGAAGGCTCTATGTAAGCATCAGCTTTGTTTCTCCATGTTTGATGGGTTGTGTAGGTGTTTTCTCATGCAATGAGACCTTGCTCTCAATTTGTGGAGAGAGCAACCTATGGTTTTGACAATAGCCTGGTTTGTGAATTCCCACGGGACTCCTTGTCCAATGATTCAATTAGATGTAAACCAATCCCAGTACTGGAAACTTAATATGGTGACAAGAGATAGCCAGTTGTGATTCTGTCTCCCTTATTATTTAGTGACTTCATTTAGATTGCCCTCATATATGTATGTATTTCGGAAGCTTCTACTGTATTAGGTTTCCATTGTACCCCTCAAATTACCCTTAGTTTTGGCTGTGTCTCCCTATATTCCATCCTTTATCCCCTCTTTCCTCACCTTCTCCACTTGATCTTCTAATTCCATTCCCCACTCACTCATTCAAAACTATCCATTCTATTTCCCTTTCCTAGGGAGATCTGGATACCCCATCCTAACTCCCTTAATCTATATTTAATGTCTGTGGTTTAATGGACTGTGATTTATTATCATTGACAGTAATCATCCACATATAAACAAATACATACAATATTTGCCTTTCTGAGTTAAGGTTACCTCACTCAGGATATTTTCTAGTTCTATTCATTTACCTTTGAATTTCATTTTTTAACACCTGAGTATTACTCCATTGTGTAAATATACCACATTTTCTTTATTCATTCTTCTGTTCAGGCACATAAGGAATGTTTCTAATTGCTGGTTATTATGAATACAATAATAATGAACATGATTGATGAGCAGTTTCCGTTGTAGGATAAATTATCCTTTGATTATATGCCCAAAATGATATAGCTAGATTTTAAGATAGAACTTTTCTCATTTTCCTGAGGAACTGCCATAATGATATCCTTAGTGGCTGTATAAGTTTTCATCCTACCAGCAATATATAAGTGTTCCCCTTACTCCACATCCTCACCAGCATGAGCTGTCACTTGTTTTATTGAAGATCCTTAATTTCAAAAAAAAAAAAAATTGGCCATTTTCATACTTAGAGTTGGGAAAAAGCTTTACAAAAATGTTTTTTGTGTTATTTTGTTTTGGTATCTAGAATGATGAAAATATATTTCACTTAATGCATGCTACTTCTGCCACTTTACATCGATGGGTGTTACTTGTCTCAGGATGCTGATAATGTCAATATTTTTCATAAATCATAAATATATTGTAGAAACCTGTATCTGTGAGATGACCATAATCACAATACTTATAGCAAGTTTTTAGCTGCAATAATTTTCATAAGAAGAAAATAACTGACACAATATTAATAGGAAACTATGTCAACAAATTATGATTCATATATGAAATATACACTATAAATCTGTTTCATGTAAATGGACATTTCTAGGCCTGACTACCTGGTCTCAAATAACTTACTCAGAGGCTGAATATGAATTATAAATGCTCAACCCATAGCTTAGGCTTATTACTATCTCTTACATTTTAAGTTAATCCATATTCCTTATTTACACTCTGCCACATGATTGGTACCTTTATTAGCATGACATGTTCATCTCCTGCTCCCTTTGCATATGGCTGGTGACTCCTGACTCCATGCTTCTCCTTCCCATCATTCTTAGATTCAATGCCTTACCTATACTTCCTGCCCGGGTACTGGCCAATCAGCATTTTATTATACCAATTCCAGTGACAAATCTTTACAGTGTACTGAAGGATTATTCCACAGCATTTCTCCCTTTCTGTCTAAGTTAAAAGGAAAATTTTAACTTTAACATATTAAAATTACATACAGCAAAAAACAGTTATCAAGTAAGAAATAAAGTTACAATATTCAGTCTATTTTTATTTGACAAAGTTGGAGAAAACATTTGATTATTCATCCTATCTTGGTGAGTCCAAAGTTTTATAACTAATTTACCCTTTTACATAACTAACATAAATTATAGCTATGACTATCTAATCTTCAAGTCTATAAAAGACTTCAGAGGATGAAATGTTACCTAATGACAGGGACATCAGACTGTCTGGACAGTCCCAAAAGTTCCTCTGCAACATTGGAGCATCCATCTTTGGCCTACATACCTAGAATATCTGACAGACTTTCCTGTGAAGCAGGGAATTTTGAAGGACTCTCCTACATTTTCTTGGCAAAATTTGGCAGTTGCTTTTCTTGTTCCTTGCTGGTTCAGTTTGGACGGTAACTTTCAGCAACTGAGACAAGGGCAGTTTCTTTGCCCACATGGCTAGCTTTTGCCATAAACAGTACAAAATCCATATGGAGTTTTTTCGATGGCTATCATCCTTTTTGAAGTACTTGGTGCTGCCAGGAGCAGATGTTTCTCACTGTTGAGAAACGTCTAAGTTCTTAAAACATTCTTTATGCCATATTCTGTATGTCTTTGAAGTGTTTGAAGATCACCTGTCTATCTGAAACACACACACACACACACACACACACACACACACACATATATATATATATATATATATATATATATATATATATATATATCTGTATGGCATTGAAAACATACTTAATATCACTATAAGTTTGCTATTATTGATAATTATTAATCTGTATTTCAATTATATATTTAAGTGAACTGTGTAAACATAATGCCCCAAACAAGAGTAGAAATATACATACAGCATAACAAAATTAACTTTAAATTTGTATCAATAAGCTAAAATTCATACCAATGTAAAATATGTAAGATTAATAGTTGTTATTTTTGTATTCAAGTAGATTCAGTAATCTACCCTTTTATCTTATCATCTTTATATCCTCATTTGTTTATTTTCAGAAAAAGATCCCTGAGTCTAATCTACTTGGTTATCTTTTTCTTGAGGATTATCCATGACAACTTGTAGCCAACCCCCCTAAATGATGACAAACATTCATAATTTATTTTTGGGAATGTGGGCAAATTTCTCTAGACTACTTTCCATTGATTGGGGATGCTGGTAATCTTTGGGGAACCCTGAGAAAATTTAGGATCATAGTCAAGTCCTGACTGGAGTATTCTGGGAGGCTGGATCATCTCAGCCAGTATCCTTGAAGCTGTTCTAGATGTATAACTCAGAAGAAACTGCAACAGAGGAACTCTGAAACTTGGGATCATCTGGGCCCTCTGTTCCTATTGGAGATTTTTTAGGGGGTCTTCCTTGAGAAAACCTGATTTTCCTTAACCCAGCATGAATTCATAGCTTCTCATTTCCTATGAAAATAAAAATAGATCCTCTTTCCCAAAGTAACGTATCTTTTGACTTAAATTTTGAAGTTAGGATATTTTAAAAGTATATAGGTTGGTATAATCTAGCAGCTTTCATAATCAAATGTCTCTCGGCAGTTATCATTTGTTCATTAGCAGTCAAAAATTTAAAGACAGCACAATAATATGCAGTATCCAGACTCTGTATTTTTCATGTTTATGTGGCTTATTATATACATTTTATTACTGTATTTTAAGGACTTTTCTATCCCTTTTCCTTCCTCTCCCAAGCTTACATATATTTTTAAACACACTGCTACACCTTTAAAGTGTTTTTTTTCCATCTAATCTGTCTTTACTGTGTATCTGTAACCTCTTCTGTCTGCATCAGCAAAAAAAAAAAAAAAAAAAGCTATGTAACTTAGATCAAGGCTTGCTGGTGTTGGCTCCTCCCCCTTGGTTCCCTAAGTGTCTAGTCTCATGGTGTAGGCACATTTATCTCCAGCTCTGGGAGCCATGCTTACCGCCCCAATTCTGGGAAGTTTCTATGGCCATGCTGCCACATAGTAGCATGCCACTGGCTGCTCATAAACACCATAAAAATATTTGGCAGCAGGGCTTCTTAAATGTGCCACCCATTTTTGCTACTAGCTCTGAGCCAGAAAACTGTCTCTTAAAAGAGCCATGCCTCTGCTCAAAGCCAGAAAACAGAACTCACCCAATAAAATGCAGCTATGAAGAAGCCAAGCTTGACTCAATTTTTGTGTGTCTAGAACACCTTCTTAAGCTTTGTCAGGTTTTATGTGGAAATTTCAACCCCATATTGGAATGTCATATGTAAACAGACTTTTCCTGTCTGGACCACCTGTTCCCAAATACTCAGCAGCTGCTTCCCAAATTATCTCATAGAGACTTAATATTATTTATTAATGCTCAGCCAATATCTCATACTTATTACGAACAAGCTCTTACATTTTAAGTTAACCCATCTCCCTTATTTATACTCTGTCATGTGGCAGTATATTTACCAGCAGGGCATGTTCATTTCCTGCTTCCTCTGCATCTGGCTGGTGTCCCCTGACTCCACCCTTCTCCTTCCCATCCTTCTTAGTTTGATTGCCCCACCTACACCTCCTATCTGAATATGGGCCAATCAGCATTTTATTAAACCAATTCCAGTGACAAATCTTTACAGTGTACAAAAGGATTATTCCACAACAGTTTTATAAATGACAAGCAAATGTCAGTGGGATGGCTCAGTGTATAAAATTATTTGCTGCCAAGTCTGAATACCCACATTCAATAGTAATTACCAGAACTCATTTGATGGGAAGAAGGGAACAACTCCCAAAACCTATCTTTCCTCTGACTTACTTATTAGATAGATATGTGCTGTGAACCAAGAAGCAAACACACACACACACACACACACACACACACACACACACACACACACACTTACAATATGGGAAGAAGTTCCCATTTTTGAATAAAACTGAAACAATAGAGCTGAGAGGAAATGTTGATTACAATCCACTAATCAAATGCAATATCCATACTAACATGAATATAGGATTGAGCACATATATTAGGAAGATACATATTTTTGCAGCAGGAGCTTTCCATATATTTTGTATGACCACCCTCTAAAGGATAAAGCATATTTCCTTCATCTAAGAGACTGAGTATAAGGCAAATATCTTCCAAATAGTATAAGACAGAGAACAAATGAGTAATTTTTACTGCCTCATTTGGGTGATTACAATCAACATCTGCAGGGAGAAATCACGTGATGAAAGTGCATGTTTCATTTGTATTACCACTCCCTTAAACTCATACCACTCAGAAAAAAAAAAAAGCAAATACAACTTACAGATGTTTTAGAAAAATGTTTGGACAATATTATATAATAGTATCTTCAAAGTGTTCCAAACAAAAATAAAAGGGAAACAAACTAAACTGTAGCCTAAGAAACCATATCAACTACTTGTGATGTGGAGTTCTTGTTGAGAGCTCAAGGCAAGGAAAGAAGCATTGGGAAAACTAAGTGGAAATATACTGTGGAACTTAGTTAATCATGATGTATCAACATCAGTTCATTAATGGCAACAAACACCATACTAAGAGAGGATATTAATAATGTTGTATACTGGATGTGCGCTATGTGACAGGTCACTATATCTCACATATTTTTCTGAAATTCTAAAATAGTATTTACTAACAGATTTTTTTTCTAAACAGGCAAAAATAGGCAAATATAAAAACAAAACAATGGTAGAGTCAATGTGAACAATATTTTAGCTTTTGTGAAAAACAAAGAAAAATCTAAATTTGTATTAATGTATGGTTATGTTTACATAAATTCCAGAAGGAGGCATGAAAGGTATACAAAAGCAATTAACTTAATGGAGATTGATAGAAACTTTTTAGATGGAGAGCTAGGAGAAAAATGAGTGTTTACTTAATCTTTAATATTTTCTGAACTGCTAAAGGATATCAGAGTCAGCATAGTAAATATTGTATGTAAATGCCTATACTTATCAGACCAAGGTCACCTGAAATGGCCTTGATGAATTAAATTAGGTCAGTTGGAGGATCCACAGCAAAACTGAAACTGCAACAATTTTATTGAGAGCAATCAGACTGTTTGTAGCTTTGTCAGAAAGAGAACATAATGGCAATTTCCAGGATCAATATAGTTGTAGTTTCCAGGATACAATGAAGTTTGCAAGCTATACAGGGTACACAAAATTAATGTCTAAGACCAATCATCCTGTTAAGCTTCCATATTTTCTTGACTTCTGAGGGAACATACAGAGAAGCACAAAACAGTTTGAATGCTTCACTACCTGAGGAAGTGCGTTGATCTCCTGGGAACTGGAAGGCACATTTTACTTCAGGAACCACGGACTCTAACCTGAAAATCCTATGATTCATGCCTCTCAAGGCAGCTCAGCCAGGCTAGCTCCATGGTTCCACATACTTGCACAAACCCTTTGTTGAACAAAGGACAACTATCAAGGCACTGAAATATGTCCATGATCTTAAACATAGCTTGTCATGAAAGAAGGAAATAGGTTGAGGACAAGAAGTCCCAGATATATCTGGATATGACTCTTCCTTTCAAATTCTCAGGGAAAATCTCATTCTTTTTTATTTTGTGTTCATAGCCACAGCAGACAGTCATACCTTGGCATACTCAGGCATCCATTAAGAATTTAGCTGGGCAGGCAATGGTGGCTAACGCTTTTAATCCCAGCACTCGGGAGGCAGAGCCAGGCAGATATCTGTGAGTTCGAGGTCAACCTGGTCTACAGAGCGAAATCCAGGACATATACCAAAATTACACAGAGAAACCCTGTCTCAAAAAAAAAAAAAAAGAATTTAGCATGGTTACTGGGATGTGCTCATACTAATGTCTTCACCACGGTGTCTTTGATGCTAAGGAAGATATCAATATTAGGAAAAATGAGTTGATACTTAAGTAATTTCTTCAAAATCATCCAAGTGTAATGAAAATATCTTGATCAATAACAGAAAAATATGTTATATACAACTGTGTCCTGTTCTTTCTTGTTTTTCCTGTCTGATTTGGGAAAAATTCCCAGATACAAATAATGCCCTAATAACAGAAATCAGGCTGTGGAGATATCTTCCACAAGTCCTGAGTTCAATCTCCAGAACAACAAATAATTTTTTAAAACATTGAACACCATGATGTTTGCTTATAATCTAAGATCTCAAAAAGCAAGAATAGTTGGCTCACTGAGGCTCACTGACCAACTGATCTGCCTTACTCTGAGTTCCAAGCCAGGGAAATTTGTTATCTTTTTATCTTTTTTTCCAAACCATTTTTATTAAAGATTTTTTACTCATTTTACATGCCAACCACAGATCCACCTCTCTTCCCTCCTCCCATCCCTCCAGCCTCTCCCCCCTCCATCCCACCCCCCATTTCCTCCTCCATCAAGGTGTGGCCTCCAATGGAGAGTAAGCAGAGCCTGGTGCACTCCCTAGATACATGTCTGATATCTTAAAACATAAGATGAACAATCTAAGAAATGACTGCCAATATTGTCTTCAGAGCCTCTTTCTGATCTTCAAATCAACCATCTAAGAAAAGAAATAAAATTCATTTAAAACGTAAGGATAGGTAGACTTGGATAACGCAAAGTGAGGGCCTGTTCTCATGACCTGAGCCCAGTGCTCTGTGTCTCAGACCCTGTCTTCAAGTACCATATTTAGGGTAGCTTTCTCCAAAATCTGACTGGGGTGGAGGTAGGAAAGGAAGAATTGTTGAAATATTTTACTGTTAGCACCAGTTTCATCATTTATCATATCCTAAGCAATGATGGACACATTTGTTGAAATAAAACTCTGATATTTTCCCCAGTTGTGAATGCTAGCTCAGTTACCTTTCACTTTAGTTCACGTGATTTATCACTTAAAATTTCATAATGGAAATGTTTACTTTGTTTTTCTTTTTAGTTTTTTAAATTAAAGTATAATTGTATCATTTCCCTTTTACCCTTTCTCCCTAACTATATAAATAAAGCTGTTCAGTCTATACAATGTTACTTGTATGTATATGATTTCAAGGCTGACTACTTTGTATTAGATAACCAATTATGCTATACCCTGGGGGTGATTAATTTTCCCACTCTCAGCATTCCTTTCTTGACCTTTCTCCTTTGTTTGTGGCTGGGGTCCTATGAAAATATCCCCTTCCATGTTAATGTCTGTTGGTATTATCCTTGTTCAGTTCTTCAGGGCAGCTATAACTAGGAAGTCTCAACAACATGGCTGCCTATACATGTTCACATTTAAAAGATGAAAAAAAATTACAAAGGAAAGGCTTTAGGTTGTTTTCAAAGACAAAACGTTCATTACTTTCTGAGTAGGCTTGTTAGGAATGTAACCTTAACTATTTTTTCCTGCTTTGGGTGTGGTAACATAAGCTTACCACATGTTCCTTTCTTCTAAAAACAAGAGTAATTTAAGTTTGCTTTTCTAGAAACATAAAGAGCACACTAAAATATCCTTGTTTTGAAAGAAAATATCTGGTTACAAGAGCAAGTTGGATTCTCCAAGAGACAAACAGATGATGGATTTGTATTTGGGGAATTGGTTTGATAGCAGTCTTTTAATCATCTCCTATGGGAAAGAAATGAAAAACAAGACTAAGAAAATTGATTATTTATATAGACCTAAATAAGTCCTTATTAGACACCCTAGAGTGTCTGGGATTCAGTGGTCTTTCATTGTTGTAGATTGGCTGACCTGGTATCAGTTAGACCCTCAATATAGGTCATGGATAGCCAATGATTTGAAATGTGGCAGCTTTCTCCTGCTGAGAGACTTCTGGTGATTCTATCCATTCATTTATTGGTTACAGTAGACCAAGAAGATATTCATGAAAAGGGAATATGGTGAGGTAATGTTGCTATACTCTTATTGAATCATAGTTACACGAGCCTTAACATCTCTGTTGACTAAATTGATTGTCATTTCATCACAGTGGTTACAGGAACTGCCTCTAAGAGTAAATATCAATGCTGAGACAGGATCACAACAGAACTTAGCTAAAGTGAGGAGTGCTCCTAGGGGCCTGAGGATGTATGTGGTCATAGTGGTTAATCATTTATTTATATTGCATGAGAGTCCTTTGTTGTAACTCCCCCCACACTTGTAATTATGTTTCTTAATTGTACTAAAGGAGAAAAGCTCTGTGATGTCCTTACAGCAGAGACATGGCCTACAGGCACATGATCTACAGTCCATTTCTTTCTATGGAAAGAAGAAGGTTTTGGTTTGGTTGTTTTAAACCCACACATACACACATGCACACACACACACACACACACACACACACACACACACACACACACACAAACACACACAAACACCTTAAAATACCGATAACACACATAAAATTGGTTTATTGCTAAACTCGTATTCTGTGGACTGAGTTCTAGAAGGAAGTCTCATTCTCTTTTAATCAACTTCTTCCTGTCAGAAGACTTCTCAGTTCAACTCAGACACTCAGATGAAAGGGGAGAGTCTATCCTCTCAGACATGTCACTGATAAGGATATAGTCAGACATTTTTTTCTGTTCATTCTCTTTTATTTTTCCCTTCTCACTCTGAATTTAATCATTTTAAACAACAACAAATGTATTTGTTTCCCTAGCTCCAAAAGTAGGTCACCCTATTATAATTTTTTATTGTTTTTTGCTGGGGACGGCATATAAGATGGCTGACGTGCTGCCAGCATAGATTGGAAAAAAGGGGACCTGTGGACCATCAACCCTCTGTGTGTTCCCCTTCAGATCTTCTGGTTAGCATGCCTCTAGAGGGCCAAGGCAGAAATGCCTACATGTCTAAAGGTCATGCTTTATGGCATGCACATATCATGTCCTCCTCCATATAATTACTTCTTGTAATGTTAGTCTTTTTCTTCTATCTGATCTTCATGTTCTGTGTTCCTAGATCAATGGTGATTTCTGTGATACAGGAAAGGAGTGAAGTAAATTTCACAGGAAATTAGACAGAGATGATCACTCAGGCTGGGGTTAAGGCAGTTATGCAGTTCATGGGAAAGAACCTGAAGCCTGGGGAAGCTTTTCAGGCTTGGATAAACTGTACTGAATGTATGCTCAACTATAGCACATGGTATGATGCGTGTCAACACACTAGACTCAAATTGACCATGATGAATAATTCATTTTCTGAGGATATTCCAAGGGCATTGTGTAAAACTTGAGACCCTAAGGGGTATTGGCTGAGGACTGTGGATGGAGTAACATATAGATGGGATGACAGACTAGAAGTATGGGAATCTAGAATAGGAGGAAAATAGTGGCCTCCACCAAGAAAGGGAGATGGCAACTTTAATCCAGATATTTTTGATTCCTCCTGAAGGAGTGTGGAGACAATGTGACAATTGATGGAGTGATTGCTATAAGGTTTATTGGGTTCCCAGATTAAAAAGAGCTGTCAGAAAAGGTGAGCTTCCTTTCATGGAAGCTCTGAAAATCGCATCAAGTCTTCCTTGGAATTGTTGGGATATAGAAGGACAGAAGTTGCTGACTTGCAGGGACATTTTTCTTGTCTGAGGTCATTGTGACCCACCATTCACAGGGCATGGTGTTTGCAGTGGGCTGAGGAGGAACTTAGGCGGCTCCAGGGGTCTTGAGGTTGGAGCAGGCTGTGTGAGAAGGAAATGACTGTCTGGTACGTTGACCACTTTTCTTATTTTTACCTATTTTTTTGCAAAATTACATGTTGCTAGCCTCTGGGTCAAGTATTCAGAAGATTGTATAATCATTAATAATAAAAATAGATTACGCTTGCTTTGGTGTTAAGTCTGGGATAGTTCCTGTGTTTAGTTAAAGATGATGAAGAATATATTGGTAATTTTCTAAGAATAACCTTTGGAATCATGAGAACATTTTGTGTTGGGTGATTCCCCTCCCTTTTTTTCTGTTCCCCGTTACTTATGATAATAAAAGACTAAGATTACCAAGGCAAAAGCAGAAGCTAAAGAAGCTGTAGCAGAAGCTACTTAGCAACTGCAGAAGCCTGAAGTGACCTGTCAGCTTGCACAAGCACTGTCTCTGAGTCATTACTGTGCCTTCCAGGTATCCCATCCTTTGGACCTCCAAAACTGCAGAGGCTGGTCCCCGGCAGTTTTCCTTTGGGATTTTTGAAACAAGGTAACCTCATGTATCTAAAGCTTGCCTACAACCCACTAAATAGTTCAAGCTGGCCTCAAACTCATGATAAATCAACTGCCTTCGACTCCTGAATGCTAGAATAACTGGCTAGCCCCACAGGGCCCAACTTTTGTTGTACTTACATGTAAAGATTAAGATACCCAATCTCATGCTGGGCAGTGGTGGCGCACACCTTTAATCCCAGCACTTGGGGGGAAAGAGAGGCAGATCTCTGTGAGTTTAGAGGCCAGCCTGGTCTACAAAGTGAGATCCAGGAAAGGCGCAAAGCTACACAGAGAAACCCTGTCTCGAAAAACCAAAAAAACAAAACAAAACAAGATACCCAATCTCAAAAATTGTATGTAATTTACCCAAAGTTTGTTCAGTCTGTGATGGAACAGGCATTCAGATCAATTCTTCTGATCCCACGTGCATAGGAACCATGGTCTCCCATTTGTAGAGAAGAGGACATTTTAAAATAGGCAGTCTTGCAGACTCTAACTTATCCCACTATCATGGGGAAAAGCTGACTCAGCCTGCCAGGCTTGACAGCAGCATGAATACTTAAGGGAGACTTCTAAAAGACTCCAGTTCACTTTAGGTCATGATGATGTACAAATAGTCCAACATCATTGATGTGGTGGATAATCAGTTCTTTTCAGAGTGGATGACAGTGTTTAAAGCAGGGTTCAGGACAAAGTGTGTCATTTGGCAGAGAATCATTACAGCTTTAGAGAAAAATGACCCATCATTTATCTTTTACTCTAGTTCCCCCATCCACCTCTGATCCCTAATTTAGAACCAGGGTTTTCTCTTTAATTTTATAAAGGGGATTAATGACTTCATAGCAGCATAGAACATAGCGTACTTAAGAACTTCAGCCATATGACACATTATTGTAGCAATGAATGAAGTATTTAGCATTTATATGGTGCTTTATTTGCAGTGTGCCTATTCTGATGGCACATTCACACACACATTATAATCTTAATGATCACTTTGTGCTTTTCTATTTGTCATGCTTGTATTTGCAGCATTTAAAATTTGTAATATTAAGCAAAATTAATGCTTATGAAAGCTTGCAGCTGCTTGTGTTTTGTACTTTTTTAATTTTTTTTTCACATAGAGTTTCAGCTTCCTTTCCTGGGGACCTAAATCCAAGTCTTTCAACACCAAAGCCTTGGGAAGCAGTATAGGATCAGAGATTCTGAGTAATCACCCATGGATGATGGATACACAAATGATGGTCTGGTATTGATTGGTTGAGAGTTGGAGCCTCCATTTAAGTCAACTCCTTTTTTAAAAGGTCCATTTCTGCTTACAAATCTCAAAGACTTCAAATCCCTTTGAATCAGATTTTGTTCAGTGTTTCAGATCTGGTGAATGTTTGAAAAAATTTGGGGCAGTCTGGTGCTTTCTTTCATATTTTTCTTTGCTGTATGATCACTTATAAATTTTCTAGTTTCTTTGTTTTAAGTAAAGAAGATGATGATGATAATGGTGATGGTAGAAATAAAGATGTTGGTGATGTTGCTGATGATGGTAGTGATGGAGATTATGATAATGATTATGGCAATGATCGTGGCAGTGGTGATTGTGGTGGTGGTGGTAATAATGACAATGAGAACTGTGATAGTGATTGACTTAGTTAGGATTTCTATTGCTGTGAAGAGACACCATGACCACAGTAACTCTTTTAAAAGAAAACATTCAATTAGGACTGGATTATAGTTCAGAGGTTTAGTCCATTATCACCGTGGTGAGGCATGATGGCATGCAGGCAGACATGGTGCAGGAGAGGAGTTGAGATTTCTGCATCTGGATTGGCAGGCAGCAGGAAGAAAAAGAGAGACGGGGCATGGTTTGAGCATTGGAAACCCCAAAGCCCACTCCTAATGACACACTTGCTCTAATAAGGCCACACACAGTGATTTTGTTGATGATGATTGCAATATAGATGATGGCTGTTATGGTGGTAGATATCAAATTTATTATTTCATTATTAAGTATATAATAAGAAAGCAAATATGCATAATATATTGCCATACATAGACATATATGTATGTATATGTATATACACTATAATATATGTAAAATCTTATTACTCCTCATAAAACCATAGCAATTCACTATTAATTTTGTTATTATTTTAGGGAGAATCAACTAAATTTTGGAAGGTTTAAGTGACTAATCCATGGTTCTGTCAGATGTCCTTTTCAGAACCAGATAAGTGTACAAGAAAGCAACTGCGAACCTCAAATTTTACTTGATATCACTTGAATCTAGCAATCAAAGAATGAGAGGATTTCATGCTGGTCATTGCAAACAGAAAGTGATAGTTTAGTATCATCTATGGTCTGCTTCCAGCACTCAACTTGTTCTGATGCTGAGTTAAAAGCCAAGGAATTACTTGAAAATAGTTTCTTATCTGTCTTCCAATTTTTTTCTCTTCCTCAGATTTTTCCTTGTAAGAATGATTGCTGTTCTCTCAATAAAATGTCTTTTCCCATATCATTTAGAATTCTTAGTTTCCTTTCTTCCTTCCTTCCTTCTTTTCTTCCTTCCTTCCTACTTTCTTTCTTTCTTTCTTTCTTTCTTTCTTTCTTTCTTGTTGCTTTTTTTCTTTATTTCTCTTTTATTTTCCTTCTTCTTTTTCTTCTTGCTATTATTCTTGTTTTAAATTTGGGACTTATACTCCATATCATAATAGAACTGAAGTGATCTTTCAAGGACTACACTTTAATGGCACATTTCTTATACTGAGATAATGTACTCTAAGTGGTATCCTATTATTATATAAGGAGTGTGAGTTTTATTCACAGTTAAGACCATGAAGCTTCTTAGTTATTTGATCCTGTGACTGTTGCAACTTCACTAAATTACTCTGTAGGACAATGAACTAGGAGTTCATTAGATTTGTATTTCATATTGTTAATTTAATGGGGTATCTTTTCAGGGAAAATGACATTAAGAAGACCATACATGTTGTTTAGTGTGAAATCAAAGATGATGTTTCAGTTAAAAGTATGCTTATTTAATGATATAATTGTAAGCAAAAATTATGACTTGCTTTTCATTGGCATAGGATAAACCATACAAGATATTAAACTTTTACCACACACAGGTCTGTTCACTTTCTATTTAAAACTAGTATTTATCACCCAACTAATGAAATCCATCTGAGTGGAAGGCATACATAAATTAGAATGTCCTTATCTTAAAACCATACTCATGACACCTAGGATAATAACATTCCTTTCTTATTCAACTCATCCATGCAGGCATTTATCTGACTCCAGTAGGTGGCAGAGAATGAGGGGGATTCATCAACTCTGAATTTTTCAGAGGGTTGCTATTTCTGTAACAGACTCAGAGAATCTGCCAGGGCAGAATCTCTGGGTACACAATACTTCCCTTATTCAGTGAGAGTAGAAAAGAGGCAAGATATCCTTTGTGAGGAGGGAGACCACTTTTTGAAAACCTATTATTTGCTAGAAATATTCAGATACATCTCACGGAAAGATCCATTATCCTTAGTGCCTTAAGTTTGTCACATACATAGCTCATTATTGACCATCACAGGCAAAGGAAACTTATCATAGCTCCAATATATTTATAATGTGTGGTTGCAGTGATCTGTACCCTTTTCAGTATTG
>CABHPQ010159399.1:0-21513 GCA_902168405.1 Peromyscus aztecus
TCTGACCCTAGGAACTGCCACAACATAGATTATTTTGCCCATCTTGCAGTAGTTTTAAAGAATATATAATATTTTTATGAACTCTTTGAAAACTTCTTGCAATGTATTTTGATCATATTCATCCTCACTCCTCCTAACTCCTCCCAAACCCATCCCCAACCTCCCAGTTTCTCCAACTTTTTTTTTTAATATTCCATAGACTCCAGTTTGTGCTGGGCATGTATTCACATGTGAGACCATCCGCTGGAGTAGGGTAGACCTACCAAGGGCCACATTCTTCCAGAAAACTGACTCTCCTCCCACCCCAAGCCATTAAATGTCAAAAGCTCCTCAGCTAGGGGTGAGGGTCTTGAGAACTCCTCCTATCTCTATGCTCTAATAGTCCACTAGTTTCGATATCTGGCTAACTTGTAACTCTAGAATACCTGTATGTACACTGCAGTGTTGCCCCCTGTGGAGACAGAGGGGTTTTTTTTTTTTTTTTTTTTTGGTTTTTCGAGACAGGGTTTCTCTGTGTAGCTTTGTGCCTTTCCTGGAACTCACTCTGTAGTCCAGGCTGGCCTCAAACTCACAGATATCCGCCTGCCTCTGCCCCCCAAGTGCTAGGATTAAAGGCATGCGCCACCACCGCCCAGCAAGACAGAGTTTGGAGAACAAGAAGAGACATCCATGAGCAGTGTTTTCATTTGGAAACGCTCATCTGTTTCAAAATGCCTTATTTGCCAGCGTGTATCAGAACCTTTTCTTAGGTGGTACTCAATCTGCACCTCTCTCTTCCATACCTTCCTATCTCCTTTTAGTTATGAGGGCATGCCTTACCAGCCCCAGGCTCCTTCACCCACAGGAGCACAGGCTGAGGCTGGGGTGGTTCAGCAGCCAAAGACACCAGGATAACGTGGAGGCTCTGCAGTGAGAAATGGAGGCTGAGAATCTTTGATTTAGAAAGTTTCCTATATTTCCTCATAGAAGGGCACATGCTAAGGGTATTCTCTCTCTCTTTTTTCATACAGGATTTCACTATGTAGTTCTGGCCATTCTGGTACTTACTATGCAGACCAGGCTGGCTTTGAACTCACAGAGATCTACCTGCCTCTGCCTCCAAGTGCTGGGATTAAAGGCGTGAGCTACCACGCCCAGTGGGCACATGGTAATATAAAAAACAAATGAAAACCTTCTACACACATGTAATGCGTTTTCTACCTTTTCATCCTTCTCTGGTTTCATGATTTTGATGAACTAAAGACTGATGGGAGGAAAGGAGTGAGGCTAACCTTTGTGTAATTATTTTTCCATAGCAATAAAGAACGATACAGAGAGAAAATTTTGCTACCAACAGCTTCCAGTGACATTGAGACTAATATATACCATTTTCCAGGTAGATTTTTCTGAAATATTTGACTATTTGGTTTGGCTTTGGGACTATTTGTTGTTTCGGAAAAGGCGATAACTGTGTGCTCTTCGCATAGGAAATGGCTAAGTTTGAAGAGCCAGACATCCTTTTTAATATGCTCAATTGCCTAAAGATTCTCTGTCTGCATGGAGAGTGTTTATACACTGCGAGGAAAGACCATCCTCAATTTTTAGCCTACATTCAGGACCACATGTTGATCGCAAGGTATGTACTGTTCACATTTTTGTTTACATTTTGGGCTTCAGTTGTAAGAATTAAAGAGAGAGTAAGACTTACTTTATTTCATTTGATTTTCTTTTTCACAGAACAGTAATTTGATAAAGAAACTTCCTTCCTATTTTTTTTTTTTTAGGCGTGGGGGGAGGGGGTGTTTGAGACAGAGTTTCTCCGTGTAGCCCTGGTTATCCTGGAATTTGCTCTGAGGCGCCAGGCTGGCCTCGAACTCAGAGATCTGCCTGAGTGCTGAGATTAAAGGCATGCACCAGCAACTGCCAAGCCTGTTTTTGTTTTTGAGGCAGGGTCTCACTGTGTATCCCTAGCTTGCCTATAACTCATTAGATCAGGCTGGCCTTGAACTCACAGAGACCTACTTGCCTTTGTCTCCTGAGTGCTGAGATAAAAGGTGTGAGAGACCACATTCACCTTTACTTTCTTGTATTTTGTCTAAGTATGCCCACAGGAAGACAGCAATGTTTGCTTATTAGATTGTGTGGGGTCAGACAGGTAAAATAAGGATCGTTCTATGATTTTCGATTGTTAGGTGAATTATGAATATAGTAGATCCTAGAAAAATGCCAGTGGTGAATGATGCTGCCGAGTGTGATTTTTGTAAGATAGTAATCTTACTTGAACTAGAGATGCTGGCGGATACTGAACCCCTCTGGGTACCATCAGCCTCGCTTTTAAGAGATACAGGCATTTTGAGGATAATAACAAAACAGTGCCCTAGGTGTACGGGGCTTTCTTTCTGAGACTCTTCAAATAGCTATTATAGTCTTCCTGGAGGCAAGCCAGCAAAAGATCATTTTATATGTAAGAGGATAGTCTGAACCTTGAAATGGCTTGTTCATGCGTTGTAACAAAATCAAGTTGAGGCTCTGCCCTTGCTTATTTCTCATTTATTTATTCATTCAACAAATATAATGATTTATTTTTATTTTTATTTATCATAATACTATTCTAGTACTTTGGGGATTTTTTAAATCTAGTCTGGAAAGGGATAAATAATAAATATAAGGGGTGACCAGATATTTTATTGTTTACTTTTGTGGACTTTTGGGTTCAGGAGATGGCTCAGAGGATAAAGCGCTTGCTATGTGATTGTGGGGATCTTGGTTTGGATCCCCAACTATCCACATAAAAGCTAGGCATGGCATTTATAACCCCAGCATTCTGGGAGGCAGAGATGAGTTCATTTTGTGGGCTTGCTGACCAGTTAGTCTAGCTAAAACCATGAACTGCAGGTATACTGAGCAACCCTGTCTCAAGAAGACAGTGGAAAGCAACAGAGGAAAACATTTATAGACAATCTCTGGCCTCCACTCATGGGCAAATCCACCTTCACAAACGTGGTTGTGCAATTGTGAACACACACACACACACACACACACACACACACACACACACACAAACACCTGCATCATAAATCGGTCTACTTTGGGAACTGAAGGAAAAGACAGCCTTGATAATAATCTCCAAATGATAAACAAGAGTAGGATCTTGGGTAAACTAATACATAACTTTGTCCTGTGTACACCCCAGTATTGGTGAAATTATTAAGGCCACACCACGTAGTTAAAAGGAGATTTATTTAATGGCGTAACTTACAAATGAAGGGATATGTAGGTGGCGGGTTCTGTAAAAGACGCAGCACAGTCCAGCGGTGTTCTCTGGAGAACTCTCCTGGGTCTACCTCTAGCGTCCATGGTCCAAGCAGGAAGAGAGAGAGCGAGCTGGCCCATCCAGCTCTCGGGTCTCCAGGCTCCTCCCTTGGCCCCCTTGTAGGCGTGACAGTTGCCGAAGCCTCAATGGGGGTTGGAACTTCCAGATCAAAGCTGGAATGGCTACCCACTACACCCCAGTCACAAATAACCCCGTGTCATGTGATAAGTGTCATGCACAGGTCACAGGTAGACAAGAACCATTCTGGACCAATGATTGGGACAGGACTCAGCAGCAGGTTCATCCGAATCAGCATTATGGGACTGGATTTTAATAGGAGTGTAATATAGATAGGACATGTTTGGAAAGCAAGAATGTCAAGGACAAAGAGATGGGGAAGGTGCTAAAAAGGGGGGGGGGCAAGAAATGGGAAACACTAGTGAGTTGATCCCAGGTTGCGGTGTGTAAGCTGTGGTTTCAGAGGAGTAAGGGACAGTGGCTGGAGCAGTGGGTCAGGGTCCAAGTGGGAGGAGTCCTGACGACAGTGACTCTCTAGTGATGGGTAGAGATCCAGAAGTAGTACCAAACGAGCAGAGGCAGCACCGGCTTACACTGGAAAGTGTGAAGAAGAGAGGGCTCCCTGTAAACACGTTTCCAGGACTCGGGCTGTAAAAATGTAACACAGAACAGCCTTTCTCTGAAAAGTTTGTTAGTAAAGAAGAGAAACAGGCAAGGGAGTGACTGTCAAAGACCTGGGGGGGGGGGCTGATAAAGAAAGTCTGGATAGGTTCATGGTCCCTGGGGAGGATTAGCGGAAAAGAGCCCAAAGGAGAGAATTGTGGAGCCAAGTGTTAGAGGAGCCAGGCTCAGGCAGGCTGAGAGCATGAATAAAGGGCCTGGTGGAGAAGAGCAGCAACGTCGGAAGGAAAGATAACTTTAGAAGCAAAGAAAAAATGTGTTCGGGGGATTTAATAGAAGATTTAAGCCTTAAGGAGAGTAAGTGTAGCAGACTTCTCCACAGGGACAAGCTAGAGACTGGGTTGGGAGCTCCAAGAACATAGAAGAAATTATACAACAGCCAACAGAAGGGAGTCAATAAGAAATAACAAAGAACTGCCAAGTCTTCAGAGCCCGCCGGAGGGTGCTAACCTGCTTTCAGTGGGTGGTTTCAGCATTTGGATTTCTTTTTGTCTAGTGCTGAGGGGCGCAGAGGTGAAAACGTGTTCACTGGATGTACTCAGTCGTGTCTCCCCTCTTCTTTCTCCCAACCTTCCATCACTCAGCCCAGCTCCACCTTAGCTTGTCAGAGCAAACTAAATGTCGGCTTCTTCCTAGGTGAGCTGACCCCGGGAGGTGGGCCCCTGGCAGCTCCTGACGGACATTGTCCTTCAATCATGAAGTTTCTAAAGGAGAGACCCCGGTCTCTCAGAGTCCACACCGTGACCTGAAAAAAGGGTCCTGATAGCCTTAAGTTTGGATCATATGCCTGCTGGCTCGTAGGTTACTCACTCAGTTCAAGACGGTGAAGCGTGTTGGTAAACCTGTTTTGTCCTTGTCCTCATGACAGGAAAAGGGGGAGACCTTGAGTGACAGACAGTCTTGGCGGTTTTTGGAAAGGCTGTCATTAGTGGACACGGAGTTACTCTTTGCCATTCAAAGAGGGGAAAGGCTACTGGGCAGAAAAAATAAAATAAACAAGGAAACTTTCTAGTTATTCACATAAGAAACAATTTTAAAACCACCTGACACACTATCATCTTAATATAACTTACTTTTCTGTATGACTTAATTCATTTATATAGCTGAATTTGTAGATGGAATTAAAATTTTATGTTATTTTTTTCAACATTGTTACATACAAGTAATTTCTTCGGAAGACATTAACAGATCTAAACATAAATGTTTGTTGGAGGATTATAGTCTTGTGGGTGGGAGCCCTTTTATCCAGTGCTTCCTACCATCACCCACTGTCTACACCTGCCATAAGTTAAGACAGTGCTTCTCAACCTTCCTTCCTAATGGTGCGACCCTTTAATACAGTTCATCATGCTGTGGTGACCCCCAACCATACAATTATTTCCTTACTACTTCATAACTGTGATTTTGCTACTGTTATGAATCATAACGTAAATATCTGTGTTTCTGACGGTCTTAGGTGACCCCTGTGAAAGGGTCATTTGACCCCCCCCATGGGTCAAGACCCACAGGTTGAGAACCACTGAGTTAAGAGACTAGCCTCTTTCCTTCTGAACAAGTGGAGATGACTATAATGCCTTTGCTGCTGCTTGATTTCCCAGCCTGTGGAGAGTCGTCAAGTCTGAGTTCTCTCAGCTGTCTTCACTGGCGGTACCTCTCCTTCTTCACGCTCTGTCACTTCCTCATGGTGCTGACATATTCTGGACAATCATAAATGGCAACTTCAACAGCAAAGACTGGAAGATGAGGTTTGAAGCAGGTACTTCTCCATTGTTAAAAAATCCCCTGGGTCATAAGGTAGACCAGATGTTCAGCTTAGAAACTGCTGTTTTGGGCCTTCATTCCTGATATTTAAAATCTCCATGAAGGAGCCCCAAGTTAACTTTTTTCTTATGGGGTTCAGTTCTTATGAGACCTAACTAGATGTCAATACATGGCCAGTGTGATGGTGCAAGGGCTGGTAAAGGTACTTGCCCCAAGTCTGAAGAGCTGAGCTGAGTCCTCTGGAACCACATGGTGGAAGGAGAGAACCATCTCCCACAGTTGTTTTCTGATCTCCTCACATGCTCTGTGTCAGATACATGCCCCACCTGCAAGTAAATAAGTGAAATAGTATTTTAAATAAATAAGTGTAAATTTTTTTCAATATATGTTAATATATACACTGATACCTCTTGTCCTCTGTATTTTATATTGCAGTGGAAAAAGTTGCTGTCATTTGTAGGTTTTTGGATATTCACTCAGTGACCAAAAATCACCTGCTGAAGTACTCACTAGCACATGCCTTCTGCTGCTTTCTGACAGCTGTGGAGGATGTCAACCCCGCAGTGGCCACCAGAGCAGGTCTCCTGCTCGACACCATAAAGAGGCCAGCCCTGCAGGTGATGGGGGATGTGTGTTCTCAGCCCTGCGGATTGTCTGTCAACATTATCAACTCATTGACTTTGTCACTGTCTTGTTTATCTGTGCTGTATCAAAATACCATAAACGGGGTGGCTCATAAAACCATAGAAATTTATGTAGTGTAATTCTGGAGTCTGGGAGGTCCATGATCAAGGTGCTTGTAGATTCAGTGTCTGGTAAGGGCTACTTTCTGGTTCATAGATGATGCCTTTAACTATGGCTGGGCCTTTGTTTAAGGATAAGAATCCTATTTGTGAGGAATCTAGCCACATGGCTTTGTTTTCTCCTCAAAACTCACTTTCTAATATTATCACATAAGTGGTTGAGTTTCAGCATAATGAACCTTTTAGGGGAGTGGGCGCAAACATTCAGACTATAGCACCATGCAAACTCATGATATTGGTGATGGTGGTAGCAGAGGTCTGTGTGTGTTCCAATGTGTGCTTGTTCTGTTATAATGAAAACAAGGAGAGATCTATTTTACCCCAGACTCTCCCAGAACCATATCTTATTAAAGGTAACTTGTTTTATTTACTGATACAACTTTAAAAAAAAATTTTTTTAACCACATGCCGATAAAATCTGTAGACAGATGTAATTGTTGTATGTGGCAGCAGGTCGGGGAGCACATTTTCTAAAGTAGGCTGGTTCATTCCATACAGTTCAGTTGGCCTCTGGCCTGGAGCTGCTGTGAGAGGCTAGATGCTAAGTGGAATCGAAATGAAGTACAATAGGGTAAGAATACCACCACACGAAATATCATGAATCAAAACCAAAGAGACACAGTAGAGGTGACCCGGAGAGGGTTGTGATTTATCTTCTGTGATAACCTTCTACTGTAATAAGAAAGCAAGCCTCAGAGAGATGGCAGGACTTAGCAAAGGGCACATGGTGCACTGGTGCCAGCCAGGACTAGGGTCTCTACTGTTCTTCTACCTTGATACTGGGTTGACTTTTGTTGTTCTTATCAACACTGACAACAATAGCAAGAGCTAACATTTGCCAGGCAAGTACCGCATTGCCAGGGCGGTGTAGGAGTGTCCTGTCATGCATTTCCTCCCTTAACCCTCAGAATAGCTTTTTGTGTGTTCCCATTGTTACTTTTGGGGAAGCTGGAGGTTGAGGAGGCAAAGTCCAGTTTTCAGAGTCACGACCCTAAGACAGACTCCAGTTTGACTCGTAATAAAGCCCATGTTCTTAACTTTTTCTCCTCTTTCTCCCTTCTTTTTCTTTCCCTTACTCTCTTCCCTCATTCTCTCTAGTAGAAAGAGTTTTCATTTGTTGTAAGACCAAACAAGAAGAAGGAATCATCTGTGTAGGAGCTGGAAAAATCCAGGGCTGTGCTGCCCAAGGCACACTGTGCCTACGAAACTCCACTGTCCTCTAGATAGTTCTTCCCATTGACTTTCCAGGCAGTTGATAGCCTACCTTCGCTTAGGGCTACTCATTAAATGATGGTAGCATGGATGAATGGGATGGCTGGATAAGTTACATTTTTAAATTTGAATAAGTTTAAAAGAAAAGGTCATTGACCAAGAAATAGATGTTCCATCCTGTCTTAAGTTAGTGTTCTATTGCTGTGAAAAGACACCATGACCAACTCTTATAAAGGAAAATATTTAATTGGGACTGGCTTACAGTTCAGAGATTTAGTCCAGCATTATCTCGGCAGGGAACGTGGCAGTGTGCAGGCAGACATGGTGCTGGAGAGGTAACTGAAAGTTCTATATCCGGATCCTCAGGCAGCAGAAAGGGACAGTGAGACACTAGGCCTAGATTGAGCTTCTGACACCTTAAAGCCCACCCCCCAGTGACACACTTCCTCCAGCAAGACCACACCCACTCCAACAAGGCCACACTTCCCAATAGTGCCAGTCCCTATGAGCCTATGGGGCCATTTTCATTCAAACTACCAAACACATCCATTTCCCCCTTTAAATGTTTTTTATGTGTTTTCTGCTTACATTCCAAGAAGACAGAATGACTTTCTGTTCTTTCACAAACACACATTTAGGATTGTAAGAAGATTTAAAGACCATCTTCTCATAGCTTATGAGGCTAATGAGGTGACTCAGTAGTTACAGGTGCTTGAGGCACAAGTCTGAGGACCTGAGTTCAATTCCCTCAACCTACTACTGTAGGAGAAAACGGGCTTCCAAAAGTTGTCCTCTGACCTCCATATGTGCTTGGTATATGCATGCATGTTCAAACACACGTGCACGCACACGCACGTGCACACACACATACACACACGCAATAATAGAATAAAATATAATGGTGAAAGTATGCTTCTCAGTTAAAGATACAGATATTCGAAAGAAGAAGCACTGGTATTTCGAATAAGTGGATGTTATTTAATATTTAGAAAACAAGTGGCATACATTTAGTTGATATTTCTGGACCAAATTGAAGAGGTATTCTGAAATCAGGAGAAACTCTCTTGTGCATTTCCGCCCTTTCAATACTTGTGATCAGAAAGATTCCAGATGGGTAATTTTGCTTTGGGGAACGTTGCCTTGTTCCATCAACTACCTGGTGTACATTCTTTGACGACCCTTAGATGTTTGTTTGATCCCTCTTTTCCAGGGTCTCTGTCTCTGCCTTGACTTCCAGTTTGACACCGTGGTTAAAGACCGACCCACCATCCTGAGCAAGCTTTTACTCTTGCATTTCCTTAAGCAAGATATTCCTGCTTTGAGCTGGGAGTTCTTTGTCAACAGATTTGAGACACTTTCTTTAGAAGCTCAGCTACACTTGGATTGTAACAAAGAATTTCCTTTTCCTACAAGTAAGTGAGACAAAAGACTTGCTGTAAACAGTCCCAGCACCATTTTTTTTTCTTTTTCTTTTTTGGCTAGGCAAGTAGATGACACTCGGCATGTAGCTTGTTCCCCACATGAAAGAGAATGTGTTGACCTCATGTACTCAGTTCCTCAACTGTTGAGTGCCTATGATGCTAATCTGTAGATTTAAGATGTTACAGTGGTCTCAGATCTGAATTTCCCTCACTTTCTGGAGGACACGTAGTAACCATCTGTGAATGTCTTAAGTAGTTATTATGTTGATAATATCTGTGAATAGTTTTGTGAGACACATTTGTACTGTGCAAACTCCCATCTGCTTATTATTCAGTTGCTTATGGCTCTAAATTCATGAGGAAAACAACAAAATTAGATAATCAAACCTCATGAATTAAAAAAGGGAAATGATAGTCATGATACAGAGTAGTCATGATTTTTTTACGGTAAGACACGTCATGGTCTTGGAGGGCGGTGAATGATTCATGCACACATGAACGATGTCTTCTTATCCTGAAACTCAGATGGGTTATTTCAAAATAGCTGAATCACATGGCCAGCCAAGGAGATGAATAACATCTTTCATTCCTTTTGCAAAGCCATCACTGCTGTGAGAACCAACGTTGCCAACCTCAGTGATGCTGCGTTGTGGAAAATTAAGAGGGCACGCTTTGCAAGAAACCGTCAGAAGAGCGTGCGGTCTCTGAGGGACAGCGTTAAGGGGCCCACAGAATCCAAGAGGGCACTCTCCCTCCCTGAAACCCTGACTTCCAAAATCCGTTGAGTATCTTCCTTCTTCCTCCTGTGATGTCTCCTTAATGTCTTTCTGAGCTAACGTGTCTTGTCAAATGTTCACAGAAAGTAGCACAGTTTGCAAACTGAGCCTGTTCATCAAGGTTGGCCCTCAAAGTCTTGGGAAAAATCACCCCATGGACGTAAAAGTCACGGGTGGCTTTCTCTAGTTTGTGGGTGCAGCAAAATCTGGACTGGTATAGCAATAGTTCTGAAATGTAGAGGGAAGCGGATCCAGTGCTGCTTGATGGGAGCCTTAGAGGAGACGTTGATTTTTGAGTGTTGGACTACAAGGGCCAGCAGGGCAGCCTGGGAACCTGGGGCTTTCTGAACGTGACGTAGATAACAAAAGCCATGCAGCTAAAGGGGTAGTGTTCAAACTTTGAATGATTGTCATTTTATGAGTGCTAGGAACAACCACAGAAGCCTCCAGAAAAACCAGTAAAAATGGTGGCTTTTGCAAAAGGAAAATCATACTGAAGAGAAGTTGGATTTCTACTCAACTTCAGATAACTTATAAATGCAAATAAGCTTTTTGTCTATTTAAAAAGACCATACACATTTATTTTATAAAGGTCTTTATATTATATTTTTGAAGAGTGCACTTCCTTAAATAACCAAATGACTGGATAAATACTAGTGTTTAACAGCAGCACATAAGTGGCAAATAATAAAGCCTGCAGAACTAAATCACTATGGATGAATGAGTATATTTAGATGATTTAATCTTAAATAACACCCATGAAGTGAACACCTTAAGCACACTTCTCCTGTCCAAAGCAGAAAGATTTGCATTTTCACTGGCATTTATTAGATAACAGCTTTATACAACATAATCATGTTAATCATAAATATGATTTGATTTTCTTTGCTACATTTTTCTTTTTTATGACAAGCTCTGAGTATGTGGTATTTTGAATCTTAGAAGAGTCGGTAGAAAGCCTTTAAAGTAATTAATAGCCTTAGCTTCTCAGGGAGCAAAGTGAATCACACTGAAGAATAATTCATAGTGGCCCTGGGAGAAGCTGCTGCTAGATGGAGGGCGCCTACCCTAAGTTAAATTAACTGCAACTTTTATATGAGTTTTCTAGCCCTTTAATAACCTAACTGACGAGTTTGGGGTATTCATTTTATTTATCGATATTCCTTATTAATTAATTCACACAGCCATTTTGATGCTTTTAGAATCCAAATAACATTAAGGGGTTTTCTTGAGATCAGAAACAAAACACAGACATTTTGGAGTAAACATCTTTTAAGTGATGTTAATTACAAATAAGAAAACTAAGCTTGCTTCTGCTATCCAGAGCAGCCAGCACTGAGTATTTTTCTAGGCTCAACTTGTCTTTAATGCTTATTTAAATAGAGTTGTTGTTGATTTTTAAGCTGTGAGGTTGACCAGGCATGAGCAGTCTGCTCCAGCTCTCGGTGGGACACCTGAACAGACGCCAGGTGGGTACTTCTGACGTGGAAGGGCCGTGCGCAAGTGTCTCTATCATAGGTACACAGGTAAAGAACGCAGTGTTTCTCACTGGACCAGAGTGATGTCAGGATTTGTGAGCCTCAAAGGGTCTCATTCTCGATGCTCAAGTGTCTGAACCACTGGTGTGCCAAATCTTTACATCGTTTTCTAAGCAGATGGTTTCTGATCCCATTGACTCTTGGTCCAGTAAGAAGCATCTAATTGCCCACCTCTCCATAGACAGCAGGTGTGATTAGGATTGTGCTCCTTGCTACTATAGATATGACTTATGTTTGTATGTGTAAGTTACACATAGAAACACTGTGCTCATAGATAAGAATTTTCTTTAGGTAAAACATACACTTCATTTGCATTTTGAAAGGTTTTATGTTTGAACCACCATCTGCTCATCCTCGTAGCTGCTCTTAATTCCTTGCAAGTCTGTGCATTTCTGTCCTTTGGGAGCATTTCCATTGTTTGGAGGATTTGAAGGTCTTATTTAGGGTGACACAGCATAACTTACCATGTCACGTTCCTTATTGTGTTATAACTTAGCATGAAGTATCCCAAGTGTCGAGCAGATATTGGCAAGGACGTTACTAACTGAATGCTGTCCACACAGTGCCACCATTCACTAAGAGGATTGTGAGTTTCTGAAATCTGCATGTCTAGCACATCAACCTCAGTGACTCACCTATGTATCGTTCTACAAACATTTGGATTTTTATCTGAGTATGACTTTAAGTTAAAACTTTTTAGAGTGTATTGACTGACACCCTGAGAAAAGATTTAAATAAGGAGACTTTGAAGATCATGAGCATTGCACATTAGAAAACAGACACTCAAAACACAGAAATTCAGGAGTTGGAGAAATGAAAAAGCCCCAGAGACTGTGAAGAAGGAAGCAGATGGGGCAAAAAGTCTCCTTTCTGTTTTGAAAGGGATCAAAAGACACAGAATGGCAAACATGTGGCTGAGTCCCTCTTTGATTTATACCTGTCTCTTCTTTGAGGAGAGAGAGAAGAGAGGGGAATTTATAAGAACTTCTGATCTAGTGACACTCAGTGTCATTAGAAAGGGAGATCTGGGCTGGAGAGATGGATCAGTGGTTAAGAGCACTGGCTGCTCTTGCAGAGGACGCAGGTTCAATTCCCAGCACCCACACGATGGTTCACAATTGTCTGTAACTCCAATTCTATGGGATCTGACACACTCTTCTGGTCTCTTAGGGCACCAGGCATAGGCCACATACAGTGCACTTATATACCTGTAGGCAAAGAATTCATACACATAAAAATAAATAAATAAATCTTCTAAAGAAAGAAAGATGAGGTCTATCTAGTTCCCCTTCAGTAAAGCTTTTGGAGAAAATTCTTAGGCAGTTTTATATATTTCCTCCATTTTATCTTGAGGCTAGTCTTTTTGTCCACATTTCTTGAAAGTCCAGTCTTTGGTTATTATTATCTGTTTAAACAATTTAACCAAAGGAGTCCTTCACATCTCTGTAGGAAAATGTCCATGTGTTTGCTGAGGTTAAGAAGAGTCTCAAGCAAGGACCAGGTGGCAAGAGGCAGACAGCATCTGTGTTTAAAAAGACTGGTGTGGAGAGAACCCACGTGATAACAGGACAGGGAAGACTTGCCTAGCTTGGCAGCAGTTGGCCTAGCTCTTGAGTCATGTGGAACTACTGTTGCATCTTTAAATTATCCTTGCCAGGATCCTGATGTTTTTCACTTGGAAGCGAAGGAATGCTCCATCAGAAGATGGAGCAGGATAGAGGGAAACAGAAGAGCTTGCTGCTTAACAAGCAGACTTCTGTTTGGTCTGGTCAGCGAGCCCCTCTGTGCAGACTGGCTATTGAGTAGGCCTGAGATAAACCAGGTGTGATTTAATTATGCAGTAAAAAGCGCTCTAATTGGTGTTTAGGCTGAACTCTGGGGCTCTGGGTTTACAGTGCATGATTTTCTAAGATTAGCCTTTCCATAGGACTTACAGCCAATAACGCAGAAGGTTTCTATAGATAGATAGTATATCCCGCAAGGCCTGTAGAAAGCTGCATTCCTCGGTAATGTATGGGAGCCAAACCAAATCTTTTGTGCATATAAATAATACTCATGGAGTGTGATAGCTAACATTGGGGGTGCACTAACATTCCCGATGCATAGGAGAAGAAACTGAGTTTCTCACAAAGGGATAGATGTCACAAATTTGTTGGTGACAGACCTGGCTCTCACACCCAGAGTTCCTGAACTCCCTATTTCTATGGCATGTGTGGCCAGTGCTTGCAGGAACTCATTCTGATGTCAGACTCCGTAACTGCTGGCCTGACATTTGTGCAATTATGTAAGGTATATTTTCACTAATACTGTGAGCATCTCAGCTTTGTGTGTCTACAGTGCCCACTGAAGGTTAGTGGGGTGCATGGTTCAGAAGGTCTATCAGCTCGATACTGAATGAACAGTGCCAACCACATGAATATAAAGTGCTCAATCCTACTGTGTTTATCATCCCCTGGGATGAATAACTGGAAAGTAAGAGGATATAAACATATTTTATGTATGTTTTATGTCTCTTCACCTATAGTGTATTTACACAAATGCCTAACTTTGACTTTACCAAACCTTTGGGTACATGTAAGTTTTTTTTTTCCCACTCTATGTACAGACAGGAAAACTGAACCACTGTAGTATTCCATAATTCTGCTTAGTGACTGGCTTAAGATCACATGGGTTTGGAACATGACTACTAGTTGCACACACAAGACTCGGCTGCTTGCTTTCCACTACAGTAGGAGCCTCCTGATGTTGGCTCTGTGGACTTTGGCCTTGTAGCACATGAGGACATTGATCTGCTTGACCTGGTATTCAGGCCTGCTACAGTGTCCATATTAAAGTCCTCTCCCAGGCTGCTTCAGATCTATCCGAGTCCTCTCAGAGCATGTGTTCTTTCAGCCTATAGAGAAATTTGGAGATCTCCTTACTCACATTTATACTTAAAAGAAAAGCTGCTTCGTGCTAGTTAGAACTGGTGAAAGTGTCTTGCATTATTGGCCTGTCCTGCTTCCTCTTTAGTGGCCTAGCCTGGAATTTCAAACAACTTCTCTGAGCTCTCTTGTCCTGTAGATGATTTACTATTCAGCTCACTTACTTGCAAAGTGCCTGTTGACCACTGAGGTACCAGTTGTTTCTATAGGAATGCTTGGTTTACAATAATAGTTTTGAGAAGTACCTTTTACTGAAGAAACTTTTCTGCATCTACTCTACCAGGAAGCACAGAGTACAAAGATACAGAGAAATGTTTACCATCTCAACTTGCTTACAGGCAAGTAAGGGGCATAAATGTGACCATCACAGAGTGCTCATCTGGAGTGAAAGTGCTTCCCATTAGATGCAGCAGGAGAGCATTTCATCAGCTGAAGCCACAGGGGGCTTTCCATCCAGGTTTTCACGGGTGGACACTGCCGTAGTTTGTCTTCAGTTGCTGTGATAAAACACCATGCCTGAACACATGGGAAGAAAGGATTGACTTCATCTTACAACTTACAGTCCATCATGAAGGGAAGTCAGGGTAGGAACTCAAGGCAGGAACCTAGAGGCAGGAACTGAAGCAGAGGCCATGGAGGAGTGCTACTCACTGGCTTGCTCCCTGTGGCTTTCTGAGTTTGCTTTTTGAGATCATCTAGGATCACCTCTCCAGGGATGGCACCACCCACAGTGGGCTGGAGCATCCCACATTAATCATTAATCAAGAAAATGCCCCACAGCCTTATCTACAGGAATCTGATGGCATTTTCTCAGATGAGAGTCACTCTTCCAAAATGACTCCAGCTTGTGTCAAGTTGACAAACAAACAAACAAATAAACAACAAAACAAAATAAAAACCCATAACCAGGACAGAGTATAAACACATGGTGATAGGACACAGGCTAGGAAGAGGCAAGAGCAGGATGGAGGAGCATGTGAGCTATGAGGTTAGCTTCCCAGCCCTTCTGCAGTAATAGGAACACACACACACACACACACACACACACACACACACACACACACACACACACACTGGAACTGCTAAGAGAAAAGCTTTAAGTTGTCAGGTAAGTGAGGGCATAAGATTGGAATGTAGCATTTGACCTTGGGTTTTCTGGGCCAAATGTAGGAACAAACTCATGGAAATGGTCTTCACTTTCCCTGCCTGATTGTCACGCATTATCTTGAAAGAAAGGTCAGTGAGTCAGTTCATACAGAGGCACGTTCCCACATTATTTTTTTCTGTTTTGGGACCTCAATTTTTCTCTTATATAGAAGACAAGATCTGGAACATTATATTAGACACTTATGAACATTAAACATCTACTGTATGTGGGATAGCATCCTGTGCTCTGTGAAGGCTGCTAAGATGGATAAGATGTAGCACATACCTCCAAGTCATGTATGTATTTACAGGGAAAATGAACAATGGATAGATAAAGTTCTGCCTTGCATAAAAGATATTTGGAAAATGCTAAAGGAAAATTTCCTCTTTTTTTCCTGCCTCTAGCTCCCCTCTCTTCTTATCTTTGAAACACAACAGAATATAGGGACCATGTCCAATTACTGTGGAGAGTGTGGGCATAGGGATAAGAATGGCTTCTGGGAAGTAGATTCATCGCACAAAACACGGGAGTGGATGGACTGAGATCACTGTGAGCAAAGACGAGGGTGGGCTAGCATTGGCTCTTCTGAAATCCATAAGTAGCCCAGCTTGGGGGAGTGCTGAGCATTCCGCCAAGTGGGGGATGGGAGGGCTAGGAGATACATCTGGAAAAAGCAGATTCTACCTAGTGCCAATAACCTGAATCTGTGATGTTGTATTCTGCTTCAGAGTTTCAGTCAGTTACTCCACTCCATGAATGAGCTGTGGAGAACCCAGTCCACACTAAATTATGGTAGACTAGCTCTGCCTCCAGAATTACAATGATGTCTATACTTGCATTTACGGAAATAAAATCAAATCTTTTAACATGAATCACTATGGTTAAGAAAGATAAAGAAAAAAACACATATACTAGAATTGAAAACTAGTGGGTGCTCTAATTGTCATGCCTTTAGTTGTAGGTATTTAGTTTTAAAATGGAAATTGTACATCTTTTATAGATAATTCAAGTAGTAATAAATAACAGTCCATCTAGTTTGTACAGTTCATTTTTCATAGGGATTTGACCTGGGTCAGTTTCCCTTAAGAAGAGTGTGTCTGTCATAAGTCCACTCTATTCTAATGGAAGATGATGAGCTAAATGCAGACTTGCAATGTCCAGGGTGGGAGGGGCAGATTAATGGAATAAGAAATGGTGTTTTACTTTATACACGGGGATAAGTACATTCAATGACTTGTTAAGGGTCTCTCATTATGGCTGTTGAGGGAAGGCAGACTAAAAGCAGCAAGCATCACTCCGAAGCACTGATCACTGAAATGAGGACACATATGAAATGATATTTAGTCATTAAAAAAATACGATTTGCTGGGAATTAAAAAAAAATCACGCCCCTTGTAATAGGAAGGAGAGTTTTGGACTAGTTAAGATGGAGTTTGATGAGTTGTTTTCTCACCTGTGACTTGAGACAGAATGAGATGGAGGCAGGACTCTCTCAATTCTGATGTCCCTAGAGTATTAGGACTAAGATCAAAGTAGTTACACCATCCCTGCTTCCATTTAGGAGTCAAATTATGCTAGACATGAAGGAGCCAGGCAGGCCTGAGAGATGTGTGCTCTCCTAAAGCCTGCACCCCAGAGCTAAAAGAAATTGAGTGCTGAAACCCTGCCCCAGCAGGATTGCCTGCTGCTGTAGTGACATTGGACCTACATGGAACCTAGATGCATGCACTCATCTGTAGCTAGAGTTTTCCTGCCTGGCCCACAGTCAGGACAAATCTCTTTCACCTGCCAGTCCCACAGCCGCTCAGACCCAACCAAGTAAACACAGAGACTTACTGCTTACAAACTGTATGGCCGTGGCAGGCTTCTTGCTAACTGTCCTTATATCTTAAATTAATCCATTTCTGTAAATCTATACCTTGTCACATGGCTCATGGCTTACCGGCATCTTAACAAGCTGCTTGTCCTGGCTGGCAGCTGGCAGAGCCTCCCTCTGCCTTCCTGTTCTTTTTATTCTCTCTGTTAGTCCCGCCTATACTTCCTGCCTAGCCACAGGCCAATCAGTGTTTTATTAGCAACACATTTGCCATACAGAACATCCCACAGCACTCATCACACCTTTTTTTTTTTTTTTTAACCAATTTGCCTGAAGCAATAGTATTATTCTAATTGTAAAATAATACCCCAGAAGGGGGAAATCAAAAGTAGTTTTTAAGACTGGGCGTTGGTGGAGCACGCCTTTAATCCCAGCACTTGGGAGGCAGAGGCAGGTGGATCTCTGTGAGTTTGAGGCCAGCCTGGTCTCCAAAGTGAGTTCCAGGAAAGGCGCAAGGCTACACAGAGAAACCCTGTCTCGAAAAACAAACAAACAAACAAACAAACAAACAAAAAAGTAGTTTTTAAAAATATATATTTTCTACTTATGTGTGTGTGTGTATGCCTGCTTGTTTATATGTGTACCACATGTGTGCAGGTGCCTTAGAGGCCAGAAGAGGGAGCTATAGTCTCTCTCTGGGTCTGAAGTCACAGGGGACTGTGAACTGCATGGTATGGATGCTAGGAACTGAACCCCTATCCTCTGCAAGAGCAGCTAGTGCTCTTAACTGATGAGCCAAATCTCTAACCCCACAAAGTAGACAGTTTTTTTTCAACTTTTTAATGCTAAAAAGAGTTCTCTCTCACTAGGTGGTGGTGGCACATGCCTTTAATCCCAGTGTTTGGGAGGCAGAGGCAGACAGATCTGAGTCTGAGGCCAGCCTGGTCTATAGAGTGAGTTCCAGAACAGCCAGGGCCACTAAAAAATTCAAAAACAAACAAATAAACAAACAAAAAACCAAAAAAAAACCCAAAACAAAAATCAAAACCAAAAAGAAAAAAGAGTTCTCTCTATATGTGTGTGTTTTGTTTTTCAGAGATTTACATAAGAATTGCTTTTGATCAAATCTTACAAACATTCAGTTTAACTGTAATATGGGGTGAAATCAGACCTTTCTGGTCTTTCATTGAAATAAGGTGTTCCACATAATTTGATTTATGATAAATGCCTCAGTATAATGATGCTATGGATTATTCATGTGTGAAACAAATTCTTAGGTGCTTTAAAAATGATTTTAATGGGGAAAATTCCTAAGGCATGTTGCATGTATGCATATTGCATGTATGCATGCCTTTGTGGACAGACTGATAAGACAGAAAATGTTAATGTCTTGGGGCCATAATGACAAGTGTCAGAAGGTTCCCCTTAGACTTAGTTGGTTCTGCATGCTCTTGACCTTCAACTGCCTCCTCCTCGTATATCTGTGGGTAGATCGACATCCTTCTGAAGACACAGGGAAAGTAGCTGACCAAGTTGGCTACCATCTACACAGGCCCTGTTGAAGTGTAATTGGTAACTTGATTCAGCATTACTTTATGCCACTGTCCCAGAGTGAAGTGGCCGTTAGACAGATTGGTGCCACTGTCCCAGAGCAAAGTGGCCGTTAGACAGACCAGTTCTGCAGTATAAGGAAACAATGCTTCTATTTTGCTTCTCTTCATGGGACCCTGAAAGATAAAATTTTGCCAAATTAACTGAGGCATTAGTGGATATAAATCACTCCCTGGATCTCTGTTGCATCATTTTTTACATCAAAATTTACATAACTTGCATAATTATAATAGATGCAACCAAGGCTAGGTTTGTGAAAGTTTGTGTCCAGTGCTTGTTCTCTCTCTGCTGGACTTTTCCTTGCATGAAGGGATGAGGATGCTGGTGTCCAGCTCTAATAAACCTACTACATAAAAACTTGAGTTTAATTTTAATTTAGAAATTCTACTCTTGTTTGTCAAAAGGACAGGCTGCAGAGTGCTTTGAAAAATCTCCCAAACATAAATAAATATAGGAAAGTAAATAAGATTCTTCCTTCCCTCGAAGTCCTAAACCAAACCTCAAAGAGTGGAAGGGGCGGGGCAGGCTAGAAGGCTAGGAGGGGGCGGAGCAGGCCAGAGGGCTAGGAGGGGGCGGGGCAGGCCAGAGGGCTAGGGGGGGGGGGGGGAGGCCAGAGGGGGGGGGGGGGGGGGGGCAGACCAGAAGGCTGGTGTGCTGCTCAGGTATAACCAGTAGTTTAAGAGGAAGCCAAGGACTAGGGTGCTTTTTCTTCCATGTGACCTCTCAGCTCACCTCGTGGTGTTTTTTTTTTATTTTGTTTTGTTTTTTAATGTTTTTGAGAGCTCTCTCTCCTTCCCCTCTGTGTCTCTCATTACATACTGCAGGACTTATCATTGGCCATTTGTAATTCAAAGGCTACAACACTGCTGAATCTCTCAACATTTGGAAAAAACATTATTTTGCCACAGCTGACTCATGAACATTATTGGATTGAGACAATAATTTAAATAAAATCCCCCAGTGGAATTTTTTTATGCTTAGTGAAATTTAGCCTCTTACTTCTGGGGTTTATCTTACTAACACCGTGTACAAACTGGGCAGAGCCTTCTCTGTCTCCATCACTGAGGACACAACTTTGCCACTGTACTGAGAATTGCTAAGTGCAAAGTTTGTTAGCTGTTTGTCTAATTTGAGGATAGTGTTGCTGTATAGTTCTTCAGTTTTATTTCCATTCCTGTCTCACTCCTGAGTAACTTGCTTAGTGATGGAGACAGTAGCTACCACCCCCAGGAATGACGTTTTGCTTAGGAGCCATATTGAGCCTTCACTTTCTCATCTAGAACAGAACTTTTTTTTACGTGCGTAGTAGGAGCAGAAAGGAGGGAAGTTTGTCAATGTCAGGTGACAGCTTGATGTGAACTCGAATGAGGGGACATAGCTGCACGCTGACTGTGTTCCTTACACTGACAGGACAACAGTCTCCTGAGAATGACAACACCATCAAGGACTTGCTCCCAGAAGATGCTGGGATTGACCACCAGACAGTTCACCAGCTGATTACAGTGCTCATGAAGTTCATGGCCAAGGATGAAAGTAGTGCTGAGTCAGACATTAGCAGTGCAAAGGCCTTCAACACGGTCAAGAGGCACCTCTACGTCTTACTTGGCTACGACCAACAGGAAGGCTGCTTCATGATTGCACCCCAAAAAATGCGCCTGTCAACATGCTTTAATGCATTTATTGCAGGAATTGCCCAAGTAAGTGTAATAGTGCTTCCAGGAATCTTGTCACGGGTTTTGATAGAAACAAGGTATTCCATTCCATTTAGATAATGTTGCGTGTAAAAGATTGTTGAAATTACTTGGTATTAGGCAGGAGTCTGTAAAGGGGAATATAAAGATGGAGTAGAGATTAGTAGCTTTGTATTAGAAAGGAAGTGTTTTTTAAAATATATGTAACACAATATTGAAGCACTTCAAGTGTACAATGGCAATACGATAGCTCAGTCAGTGAGATGCCTGTGGAACAAGCATAAGAAACCTGTGTTCAGTCTTCAAGGCCCAAGTAGAAAGCAAAACATAGTAGTGTGCATCTCTAACCCCAGCACTGGGGCAGTGGACACGGAAGTGTGTATCTCTAACCCAGGTGCTGGGGCAGTGGACACGGAAGTGTGTATCTCTAGCCCCAGCACTGGGGCAGTAGAGACGGAAGTGTATATCTCTAACCCAGGTGCTGGGGCAGTGAAGATAGAAGTGTGCATCTCTAACCCTGGTTCTGGGGTGGTGGAGATGGAAGTGTGCATCTCTAACCCTGGTGCTGGGGCAGTAGAGATAGAAGTGTGCATCTCAAATCTCAGTGCTGGGGCAGTGGAGATGGAAGTGTGCATCTCTAACCCCAGTGCTGGGGCAGTGGAGACAGAAGTGTGCATCTCTAACCCCAGTGCCGGGGCAGTGGAGACAAAAGTGTGCATCTCTAACCCTGGTTCTGGGGCAGTGGAGATGGAAGTGTGCATCTCTAACCTGGTGTTGGGGCAGTGGAGATGGAAGTGTGCATCTCTAACCCTGGCACTGGGG
>CABHPQ010159399.1:21523-42660 GCA_902168405.1 Peromyscus aztecus
CTGGGGCAGTGGAGATGGAAGTGTGCATCTCTAACCCCAGCACTGGGGCAGTGGAGACAGAAGTGTGTGTCTCTAACCCTGGTTCTGGGGTGGTGGAGATGGAAGTGTGCATCTCTAACCCCGTGCTGGGGCAGTGGAGATGGAAGTGTGCATCTCTAACCCCAGTGCTGGGGCAGTGGAGATGAAGTGTGCATCTATAACCTGGTGCTGGGGCAGTGGAGACAGAGAAGTTCCTGGAGCTCATTGCCTAGCCAGCCTATGTAATTGGTGTTCTCCAGATTTGATGAGAGATCCTGTCTAATGCTGAAAGCTGCAGAAATATGAAGTAGGAAAGAATAAGGTGGAGAGACGCTGAGGAAGACACCTGATATTGTCTGTGGCCTAGGTCTGCACACACTTGCATACATATGCATGATTGTGTGCACATGTATAAATATATGCACACTCACAAACATGTACACCCCATACATCCTTCAGAAAATGTGTATAAATATGTACACACACACACACACACACACACACACACACACCATGTACTCACACACACAAATTTTTTAAAAAAGAACATTCATATTATTACGCACTCACTACCACTATCCATTTCTTTTTTTGATTTTCTCGAAACAGGGTTTCTCCGTGTAGTTTCAGTGCCTGTCCTGGATCTAGCTCTGTAGACAAGGCTGGCTTTGAACTCACAGAGATCCACCTGGTTCTGCCTCCTGAGTGCTGGAATTAAAAGCATGCGCCACTACCACCCGCCCAGCAACTATCCATTTCTTAACCCTTTCATCTTCTTAAACGGAAACTCTATACCTAGTAAACTATGAGAGGATAAACCTTTTTTTGTTTGTTTGTTCAAATCCTCTTCTCCTTGGGCTCAGATGGAGAGAACTGAGTTAATGTAACTTGTTTCACGGTGCACTGTCATCCTTGGTTTCTCTGTGTGTGTCTGCTCCTTGTGTCTGCTGTGTTATGTGCCGTGGTGGACATCACCTGCATTCTTTCTATCCAGTGATGTGCTCTGGACTCCTTACTGCACCAGTATAGCAACTCAGCTCAGCAATGGACATCCTTGTACAGACCTCACTGACCATCCTGATCACTGCTTTGGGATCTGAGTCACGGAGGAGAATTACTGGATCATGGGCTCTGTGTCTAATTAGACCGGTGCTAGAAATCTCACTTTCATGATTGGCTGTAGCAGTTTGCAAAGGTGTGGAAAGATGTGGGTGTAGAGCTCAGCTTTTACCATTGTTATTAGTTTATGTCTGTATGCATCTTCTGCTTGCTTTCTTGCTGGTAATAGATTTTTTTTTTTTGAGGGTAGAGAGATTAGAGTTAACACATTTTTAAATTAAAAATTTTCATTTATTTTACATATCAACCACGGTTTCTCCTCCCTTCTCTCTTGCTGTTCCCTCCCCCCTCCTCCTCCATTCCTGGCAGGCCTCCCATGGGAGTCAACAAAGCATGTCATATCACCTTGAGGCAGGACCAAGCTCCTCCCCCTGCATCAAGGCTGGGAGAGGCATCCCTAAATAGGGAACAGGTTCCAAAAAGCCAGCTCATGCTCCAGGGACAGGTCCTGATCCCACTGCTAGGGGCCCCACAAACAGACCAAGCTACACAACTGTCACACACATGCAGAGGGCCTGGGTCGTTCCCATGCAGGCTCCCTAGCTGTCGGTCCAGTCTGTGAGCTCCCATTAGCTCAGGTCAGCTTTCTCTGTGTGTTTCCCCACCATGATATTGACCCTGCTTGCTCATACAATCCCTCCTCTCTCCCATCAACTGGACCCCTGGAGCTTGGCCCAGTGCTTGGCTGTGAATCTCTGCATCTGCTTCCATCAGTTACTGGATGAATGCTCTCTGATGACAATTAGGATAGTCACCAGTCTGATTACAGGAGAAGGCCAGTTCAGGCACTGTCTCCACTATTGCTAAGAGTCTTAACTAGGATCATCCTTGTGGATTCCTGGGAGTTTCCCTGGCACCAGGTTTCTCCCTAACCCCAAAATGGTCCCCTCTATCAAGATATCTCTTTTATTACTCTCCCCCTCTGTCCCGCCCCCAACTTGACCAACCCAATCCCTCATGTTCCTATCTCTCCATTCCTCCACTCCCCATCCCTGCCCCCAGTTTACCCAGGAGATCTCATCTATTTCCCTTTCCCAGGGAAATCCATGCATCCCACCTAGGGTCCTCTTTGTTACCTAGCTTCTCCAGGGCTCTGGATTGTAGTCTGGTTATCTTTTGCTTTACATCTAATATCCACTTATGAGTGAGTACATACTGTGTTCGCCTTTCTGGGTCTGGGTTACCTCACTCAGGATGATTTTTTTCTAGTTCCATCCAATTGCCTGCGAATTTCATGATGTTATTGTTTTTTTACTGCTGAGAAATACTCTATTGTGTTAATGTACCACATTTTCTTTATCCATTCTTCCATTAAGGGGCATCTAGCTTGTTTCCAGGTTTTGGCTATTATGACTAGTGCTGCTATGAACATAGTTGAGCAAGTGCCCTTGTGATATGATTGAGCATCCTTTGGGTATATGCCAAAGATTGGTATAGCGGGGTCTTGAGGTAGATTGATTCCCAATTTTCTGAGAAACCACCATACTGATTTCCAAAGTGACTGTACAAGTTTGCACTCCCTCCAGCAGTGGAGGAGTGTGCCTCTTGCTCTACACCCTCTTCAACACAGGCTGTCATTAGCATTTTGACCTTAGCCATTCTGACAGGTGTAAGATGGTATCTCAGAGTCGTTTTGATTTGTATTTCCCTAATAGTTAAGGATGTTGAACAATTCTTTAAGTGTTTCTCAGCCATTTGAGATTCTTCCATTGAGACATCTTTGTTTAAATCTGTACCCCATTTTTTAATTGGATTATTTGATATTTTGATGTCTAGTTTCTTGAGTTCTTTATATATTTTGGAGATCAGCCCTCTGTCAGATGTGGAGTTGGTGAAGAATATTTTCCCATTTTGTAGGCTGCCATTTTGTCTTATTGGCAGTGTCCTTTGCCTTACAGAAGCTTTTCAGTTTCAGGAGGTCCCATTTATTAATTGTTGATCTCAGCGTCTGTGCTACTGGTGTTATATTCAGGAAGTTGTCTCCTGTGCCAGTGCATTCAAGGCTACTTCCTACTTTCTCTTCTATCAGGTTCAGTGTAACTGGATTTATGTTGAGGTCTTTGGTCCACTTGAACTTGAGTTTTGTGCATGGTGATAGATACGAATATATTTGCATTCTTCTACATGCAAACATACAGTTATGCTAGCACCATTTGTTGAAGATATTTTCTTTTTTCCATTGTGTAATTTTGGCTTCCTTTTCAAAAATCAGGTGTTCATAAATATGTGGATTTACATCAGGGTCTTCAGTTGATTCCATTGATCCATGTGTCTGCTTCTATGCCAATACCATGCAGTTTTTATTACTATAGCTCTATAGGAGAGCTTGAAATCAGGGATGGTGATACCTCCGGAAGTTTCTTTATTATACAGAATTGTTTTAGCTATGCTAAGTTTTCAGTTTTTCGATATAAAGTTGAGTATTGTTCTTTCGAGGTCCATGAAGAATTGTGTTGGAATTTTGATGGGGATTGTATTGAATCTGTAGATTGCTTTTGGTAAGACTGCCATTTTCACTCTGTTAATCCTACTGATACATGAGCATGGGAGATCTTTCCATTTTCTGATATCTTCTTAAATTTCTTTCTTCAAGTTCTTGTCATGCAAGTCTTTCTTTGGTTAGAGTTACTCCAAGATATTTTATATTATTTGTGGTTATTATGAAGGGTGATATTTCTCTGATTTCTAACTCAGCCCATTTGTCATTTGTATAGGAAGGCTATTGTTTTTTTTAGTTAATCTTGTATCCATCCACATTACTGAAGGTGTTTATCAGCTGTAGGGGTTCCTTAGTACAACTTTTGGGGTCACTTATGTATACTATCATATCATCTCCAAATAGTGAAAGTTTGACTTCTTCCTTTCCAATTTGTATCCCCTTGATCTCCTTTTGTTGTCTTATTGCTTTAGCTAGAACTTCAAGTACTATATTGAATAAATATGGAGAGAGTGGACAGCCTTGTCTTGTTCCTGATTTTAGTGGAATTGCTTTGAGTTTCTCTTCATTTAATTTGATATTGGCTGTCAGCTTGCTGTATATTGTTTTTATTATGTTTAGGTGTGTTCCTTGTATCCCTGATATTTCCAAGACCCTTATCATGAAGGGGTGTTGGATTTTGTCAAAGGCTTTTTCAGCATCCAAGGAGATGATCATGTGGTTTTTTTTCTTTCAATTTGTTTATATGGTGGATTACATTGACAGGTTTTCATATGTTGAACCATCCCTGCATCTCTGGGATGAAGCCTACTTGACCATGGTGGATGATTTTTTTGATGTGTTTTTGGATTCAGTTTGCCAGTTTTTTATTGAGTACTTTTACATCAATGTTCATGAGGGAGATTGGTCTATAATTCTCTTTCTTTGTTGCATCTTTGTGTGGTTTGGGTATCAGGGTAACTATAGCCTCATAAAAAGAATTTGGCAATGTTCCTTCTGTTTCTATGGTTTGGAACAAATTGAGAAGCATTGGTATTAGCTCTTCTTTGGAATTCTGATAGAATTCTGTGCTGAAACCAACTGGCCTTGGGCATTTTTTTTTAGTTGGGAAATCTTTAATGACTGTTTCTATTTTCTTAGGGGTCATAGGTCTATTTAAATTGCTTATTTTGTATTATTTTAATTTTGGTATGTGGTACCTAGCAAGAAAATTGTCTATTTCTTTTAGATTTTCGAGTTTTGAGGAGTACAGGTTTTTGAAGTATGACTTAATGATTCTCTGGATTTCCTCAGTATGTGTTATTATATGCCCCTTTTTCGTTTCAGATTTTGTTAATTTTAATATTATCTCTCTGCCTTTTGCTTAGTTTGGATAAAGATTTATCTATCTTATTGATTTTCTTAAAGAATCAACTCTTTTTTTCATTGATTCTTTGTACTGTTCTCTTTGTTTCTAATTTATTGATTTCAACCTGGAGTTTGATTATTTCCTGCTGTCTACTCCTCCTGAGTGAATTTGCTTCTTTTTGTTCTAGAGTTTTCAGGTGTGCTATCAAGTTGCTAGTGTGGGATTTCTCCACCTTCTTTATGCTAAGAGGAAAGCTCATAGCACTGCTTTCATAGTGTCCCATAAATTTGAGTATGTTGTGGATTTATTTTCACTGAATTCTAGGAAGTCTTTAATTTCTTTCTTTATTTCTTCCTTGATCCAGTGGTGATTCAGTTGAGAGTTGTTCAGTTTCCATGAGTTTGTAGGCTTTTTGTAGTTTGTGTTGTTGAACTCTAATTTTAACCCATGGTGATTCAATAAGATACAAGGGGTTATTCCAATTTTTTGTATCTGTTGATAATTGTTTTATGACCAAATATGTGGTCAATTTTAAAGAAGGTTCTATGAGGTGCTGAGAAGAAGGTATATTCTTTTGTGTTTGGGTGAAATGTTCTGTAGATGTCTATTAAGTCCATTTGAACTATAACATTGAGTTCCCTGTTTCTCTGTTAAATTTCTGTCTGGAAGACCTGTCCATTGGTGAAAGTGGGATGTTGAATCTCCCACTATTAATGTGTGGGGTTTGATGTGTGGTTTAAGCTTTAGTAATGTTTCTTTTACATATGTGAGTGCCCTTGTATTTGGGGCATAGATGTTCAGAATTGAAGCTTCATCGTGATGAATATTTCCTTCGATGAATATGAAATGTCCTTCTCCATCTCTTTTGATTAATTTTAGTTTGAAATTTATTTTGTTGGTTATTAGGATAGCTACACCAGCTTGCTCCTTAGATACATTTGATTGGAAAATCTTTTCCCAACCCTTTACTCTGAGGTAATGTCTGTCTTTGAAGTTGAGGTGTGTTTCTTGTATGCAGCAGGAGGATGGATCCTGTTTTTATATCCATTCTGTTAGCCTGTGTCTTTTTATTGGTGAATTGAGTCCATTGATATTAAGAGATGTTAATGACCTGTGATTATTAATTCCTATTGTTTTTCGGTTTTGGTGGTGGTGATGGTAGTATGTGTGTTTTTTTTCTTTAGGTTTTGCTGATGCGAGATTATCTATTGCCTGTGTTTTTTGTGGATGTAGCTAGCTTCCTTGGGTTGGAGTTTTCCTTCTAGTACTTTCTGTAGGGATGAATTTGTGGATAGATATTGTTTAAATCTGGTTTTGTCATGAAATATCTTGTTTTCTCCATTTATGGTGATTGAAAGTTTTGTTGGGTATGGTAGTCTGGACTGGCATCCATGGTGTTTAGCATCTGCAAAACATCTTTGCAGGACCTTCTGGCTTTTAGAGTCTCCATTGAGAAGTCAGGTGTAATTCTGATAGATCTGCCTTTATATGGTACTTGGCCTTTTTTCCTTTGCAGCTCTTAATCTTTATTTTGTGTGTTTAGTGTTTTGATTATTATGTGGCGAGGGGACTTTTGCTGTTGTTGTTCAGCCCATTTGGTCTTCTGTAAGCTTCTTGTACCTTTATAGGCATGTCCTTCTTTTTTTTTTTTTTTGGTTTTTCGAGACAGAGTTTCTCTGTGTAGTTTTGCGCCTTTCCTGGAGCTCACTTGGTAGCCCAGGCTGGCCTCGAACTCACAGAGATCCACCTGGCTCTGCCTCCCGAGTGCTGGGATTAAAGGCGTGTGCCACCAACGCCCGGCAGCATGTCCTTCTTTAGGTTGGGAAAGTTTTCTTCTATGATTTTATTGGACAGGATTTCTGTGCCTTTGAGCGGGGATTCTTCTCCATCTTCTATTCCTGTTATTCTTAGGTTTGGTCTTTTCATGGTGTCCCAGATTTCCTGGATGTTTTGTGTTAGGAACTTATTGGATTTAACATTTTCTTTGATTGATGAATCTATTTCCTCTGTCATATCTTCAATGCCTGAGATTCTCTTTTCCTTCTCTTGTATTCTGTTGGTGATGCTTGCATCTGTCATTCCTGTTTGCCTCCCCAGATTTTCCATTTCCAGAATTCTCTCAGTTTGTGTTTTCTTTATTGTTTCTATTTCAATTTTCAAGTCTTGAACCATTTCATTCACCAGTTTGATTGTTTTTTCTTGTCTTTCTTTAAGGGACTTTTTGATTTCCGAGTTTTTGTTTGTCTTTTTCTTGATTTCTTTAAGGGAAGTTTTCATTTCCTTTTTAAAGGCCTCTATCATCCTCATAAAGTTATTTTTAAGGTTGTTTTCTTGTGTTTCAGATTCCTTGGAATGTTTAGGTGTTGCTGTTGTAAGATCACTGGGTTCTGGTGTGCCATATTGTTCTTTCAGTTGTTGAATGCATTCTTACACTGGCATTTACTCATCTGTTCTTCCAACTGGTGTGGTTTGCATATGTGCCTACGTAGTCAGCTGGGGTTACAGGGGAGGGTGGGCCATGGAGAAGATGTTCAGGTGCATGGGTTTGGGTGGTAGAGTGGGTCTTGGAGGGACAGAGTCCAGAAGAAGGCAGGGTGGTAGTACAGCCTAGAGGCAGGTCTCTCACCTGCGTGAAGGCTGGTGGAGACTGCACCAGAGCAGTGGAGTTCCACCAGAGTTGGGAGCAGGGCCCAGCTACCTTGCTGGTGCTTGGATGGGACAGGGAAGGGCACAGAATGTGTCCTGAGGTTTAGGGTCTGGACTTTGGACTGACCTGTTTTTCCAACTGGTGTGGTTTGTGCCTGTGCATATGTAGCCTGCTGGGGTTGCAGGGAGGCCTGACTATGGGGAGGACGTTTAGGTGCATGGGATTGGGCAGTGGCGTGGGTCTTGGATGGACAGAGTCCAGTGGGTGGCGGAGGTAGTTGTGCAGCCTGAAGGCAGGTCTCTCACCTGCTTACAGGCTGGTGAGGACTGCCAAATCAACACATTGTAAAACATCTTACTCAGTGTCCGTCATGTGGCTGGCACTTAACAGGTGGCAGCTATTACCAGTTTGCCCCCACAGATTGTAATAGAGGGAACACAACAGGAAAGCAGGAGTGACCTGCTTCAGCTCCTCTTCTGAGGCAGCTCCTCTCGCTGAGGCAGACAGCTGGATGGGTGTCATTTTCGACAACAAACATCACTTCCCCTTCTCCCTTCTTCTCTTCTCTGAATCCACATTGTGCTTTTACTTTAGAAATTATAAGTTTTAAAATTAAAAAGTCTATAAAATTCTCCTCCTGAATTTGTGTCACACATGCACATGCCTACATGTATGTACACACACACACACACACACACACACACACACACACACACACACACTTGTAACTAGGCATGTTTTTTAAAGCTTACTTTGACAACTTTTTTTGCATTTATCCTTTTATTTTTGTGTGCCACTGTGTACATGTGAGGACAACTTCCTGGACTGATTCTCTTATGCCACCATGTGCTTTCCAAGAATTGAACTCAGTACATCAGGCTTGGCAGCAAGCACTTTTACTGATTGAGCCATCTCACTGGCTGGACACATTTTTTTTTTTATATAAAAGTGTCTACTCAGGTGTGGTGGCACACACCTTTAATCCTAGCACTCAAGAGGCAGAGGCAGGTGGATCTCTGAGTTCGAGGCCAGCCTGGCCTATAGAGTGAGTTCCAGGACAGCCAGGGCTACACAGAGAAGCCCTGATTTGAAAGACCAAAACAACAATAAAAAAATCTAAAAATCTATCTATCTGTCTATCTATCTATCTATCTATCTATCTATCTATCTATCTATCTATCTATCTATAAACTGGGTAAGATTATAATGCCTGTAATGAGGCAAAGGTAGGGGGATAATGAGTTTTAGTCTAGCCTGGGCTACATGAGACCTATCTCAAAAAAAAATAAAAAATAAAGTATATGCACCATTATAGATACTGTTATAAAAATAGCTTTTAAAAAACCAAATGAATAATTATGAAGTTTGTATTATAGATATAAGATTATATCATCTCCTAATTAATGGCTACAAAGTATACTTTTATACAAATAATGTTTTATTTATTTTGCTTATTTTTTTTGTTGGTTTGTTGATACAGGGTCTCACACTATAACCCAGTATTCACTATGTAGACCAGGCTGGCTTCATACTCCTTCTGTCTCAGCCTTCTGAGTGCTGGGATTGCAGGCATGAACCACCATACATGGCACAAATAATATCTAGTTAATGGTTGAATATAGAATTAATTTTCAATTTAGGGCAACAAAGCCATGCTGAATAGAACACTTGCCTGATTGTTTTCTTCAGATCCATTTAGCTGTGATAAAGGATGTATACTTTCTCTTAGTTTCAAATGCATTTTGCTAAGTTACTATTCTAGAAGATTACCACTTTCTAGCCTTGCCAGATGCATCCAAGCCGTCTCATTTCTCTGTGTGGTTAATGCAAGGTTTTATTTTCACCCAGACTAGCCTAGTCCTCGTTAATTGTTGTGATACATATTTTAATAGATTCCATTTTATTTTTAACACATAATGAAATAAATAGATGATTAGATAAAAACTATCAGTTTGCAAGGACTAAACTTTACTATGAGGTTGAACAGTTCCCCTTCATATATACTGTCTTCATATTGATATTTTGTGAGGTACCTCTGTGTATACTGTGATGGCTCAAATTTTTCCTTTTACTTATACTTATAGTTTTCTTTCAGTTACTAATATTCTTCTATTTCAGGTTATGGACTATAACATTAACTTGGGCAAACACCTTCTCCCCCTCGTGGTCCAGGTGCTCAAATACTGCTCTTGTCCTCAACTACGGCATTATTTTCAACAGCCACCTCGCTGCTCCCTCTGGTCCTTAAAGCCTCACATCAGGCAGATGTGGTTGAAGGCCTTGCTCGTCATCCTTTACAAGGTGAGTGGCTGTGCTCCCTCTGCTGGGATGGAAGGTTGTTTTGAGAGTACAGTGCTAGGAGGGTCCCTAATGGATGAGGATTCCATGAGATAAAAAATTTGACCTTCAGAAGAAATGTAATCAGTGCTGAGAGGCCAAGAGTTATTAGAATGGAAAAGAAACAGGAGGGAATGCCAATGTAGGATTTCAAAAATGTTTTTAAAAATAGTCACTAACTTCTATGCTCAGAATCTCATATTTTATCTAAGTATTGATTAGTTTTCAGAAAATAAAGATGATATTTAAAATTATAGTTATCCAGTAGCAATGCCCGTGTTCTTTGAGGCACCTGCTATGATGTAGCCTATGTTGCTGTCAGTGGTTTGGTGCAAGGAGAGGCAGGGACCCTCTAAGACAAGCTTCTGATCAGAACCTATGTTGTTACTTTTGTGTGTGTTTTTCTAGTGCATGAGAAACATAAGGAAACTATCCAGTAAGATCCCTGGGAAAACTTATCCTTTGGAATAACCACTTGTATTTTCTCCCCATTGGACAGTATCCCTACCGAGACTGTGATGTCAGCAAGATCCTGCTACACCTGATTCACATAACAGTCAATACACTCAATGCGCAGTACCATAGCTGCAAGCCCCATGCCACGGCAGGACCTCTGTACAGTGACAACAGCAACATAAGCAGATACAGCGAGAAAGAAAAAGGTACTTCTCCAGACAGAACTCTGTCCTGAACTTAGCTGGGATACAGGATGCTCTTCCAGACAGCAGCCTTTACATTGTCTAAGGAGGTAGAGGAGCACTCCTATATATTTTTACGAAGCCAAAACCGTCACTGCCTATTTGGTTAATTGTTCAATAATCTCAAGAATGTTCACTTTTTGAATTGAGTGTGCAGGAGAAACAGTTGGCATACTTCTGAGATTCAAAATAATAATAATATTAGGTATGCTATTTTCTGCTATCTGATTAACAAGCTGTCATAGCCTCCTATTACAGGCTGGAAACATCTTGCCTTGGGGCTATGACCTGTCTGGGTTGGCAGTCAGTGGAATCATCACTTGAGTGTCTCTAGTTTGCCCTTGAACTTCGTGCTCATAGATTTTGAATTCAGTCTCAATTTTCTGAAGTGCCTTTTCCGAGCCTCATTATTCAGTATGAAGTGATTGCAGGTGATGGAAGTGAAGAAGCTTTTGTGTATAGGTTTAAATTATTTTCAGTGTGAATGCCTTTTTCATTGATAGCTTTTCCTCAAAGGCAACCATAGAACGAAATGCTAAATTGAGTGAAATTACAGGTAAAAGATGAAGAGCCAAGGTTTGTATCTTTGATAAATGTCACAGTGTAACTGGAATTATAAACGATGCCATCATTGAATCAAATCGTGGGGGAAAACCAAGTGCCCGTTGACCCTGTAGTGTTAGAGCAGCCGGGACTGGTGGGGCGACCGCAGGGCGGAGCTTGGCTAAGTGGCCGGTGATCCGTTGTTTGTTGCTGTGAGTCCCAAGGCACTTGGCTGGCTTCAGATGAAGCAGAGGACCAGCTAGGATTCTGGGACCGTTCACATCCTTCTTGAAGAATGTGGTGTTTGTCAGCTTAGGTCTCTGGAAAATTCCGTAGAGTCATTTAAGCTATGGCGTTTTCAGTGTGCTTAGTGTCTGGACAGGCCCAGCCCCAGATGGCTTCCTGGGTAGAAGGGACAGTTCATTGTCCTCTCATCTCTAACATACAACACAGTACATTTTGAGAGTTATTCCAGAATTATGAATGCAAGTCGCTATTGCCATTTGCTTAGAAAACTAGTTTCTAAAAGGTATTTTTTTTTTTCTAAAAAAGAAACAAAGTAGGTCATGTTAATGCATTTCTCCAGAAACATGGGAATTTGATGGAATGCCTTATCTTTGTGTATGCACACATGGAGCTTTGTATCCATTTTGATTGTTAATGTTTTTTATTTGATTAAAAAGATTTCTGTGGTGACATCAACTAACGTTTGCTGCTTCAGGTTTCGTTCACTGTTAGACTCTTGTGCGTTAGGATAAGATTGGTCTATATGCTTTAGGGCTGACAGTTTTTCTAGACTCAAGAAATTGAAACTCAGTGTCACCATTGTCACACCTGGGTCGTGTCTTGTCACATGTAGGTGTCCATAAAGCTCAAACATTACAGTTCCAGGGATACCCACCTCAGACAGCAGGCAATTTCATTTTCTGTGCTGTGAAGTGCCTTTCACCGTCCTTTCTCTCACTGCTTTTATGTGCCTTATCCTTTTGAAAGGAAGAGAGAGGGAACGTGGGGAAGTAAACCCGAGGTTTTGTAGCAGGATGGTTCTTTCTTCACTTATATGTTACTTGGATTATTTTGACTTAAGAGCAGCCAAGTAGGGATAGGAGAAAGGACCTGTAAGCAAACTTAGACATTAAGCAACCAACTTGGCTACGGAGCCCAGGACCACAAGAGCCAAAGGTCCCCCCCCCCCCAGGATCCATACAATCTATTACAGATGCACAGTAAATGCCTCAGAGAAGAGTCTTCTTATAATAGGAAGAAATGTGATTTTCTGTTTGATTTTTCCTTTGTTTACTCTTTCAGTCCATAATCATCCGTGGAGCTTCTGAGATGACAAGTGCCTTCTCTAAGCTTTTTCTGTGTGTTGTGTGTTTCATTACCAAGTGTAGAGTACAGTATTTTGCATTCACAAAGTATAAGGTGCATGTACTGTTAGGCTGTGTCTATGCCAGTTCCCAGATCCCAAGAAGGCATATAATTTTAGAAAGGTCAAGCCCCATTCATGTTAATGTCCTTGTTGTCAAATTAGCCTGAAAATAACAGACAAATTCAAGCAATGTCCAGACTCCTAGATAGAGTGCTGGCATCTGCATGTCATTTGGTTTTAAGAGTAATGGGCACAGTACCCAAAGAAGGCTCTTGTGAACCACTGAGATGCTTCTCACAATGCTGCCCTCTGTCATTCAGAAGATGATGGGCAGCTTTGTAACCGGTTGCTCACTTTAGATCTGGATGATCTGGATGGAGTATAGACCCACAGCTAAACTCTGCTGGTGCAGAAACCACTTAGACTGCTTGAGAATGCTTTCACTGAATGCTTGTGTAGACACAGCCTAAGAGAGAGTAACCTCCTAAGTGTAATTTTGACTTTTTCTCCCCAATTAGAAGAAGATAGTGTTTTTGATGAATCTGATATTCATGATACACCTACTGGACCCTGCAATAAAGAGTCTCAAACTTTTTTTGCAAGATTGAAAAGGATAGGCGGCAGCAAAATGGTGAAATACCAGCCGGTTGAAATGAATGCTCAGAGAAGTATGAATTTTTCCTCTTAGTAGTTTTATGCAGAAATGTTGTACTCTACCGTTTGTTTGGGGTGAAATCTTAATTTTATTATGTTACCACATATTTTGATATTGTTGATTTTTATATATATGTATGCACAAACAGTATATATATACACACATTTATATATATATACGTGAGTTGACAGATATGTCATTAATGTCATGATTGTCTTCCAGGGCCATTGCTTGATTTGATTTGTTGCAAAATGTTTGCTTCTCTTCCACATATTTGAATACAAGTTCCTAGACCTGCCTCAGCCAAAACCAAAACGAAATAAACAAAACAAACAAACAAACCCCTCTCTTATGTCTAATGACTATCCGAGCTGAGGAGCTACCTCCAAGCTTGATTTTTTTGGAAATCCTATCTAAAACCATTGCTTGGGTTTCTTTTGTACCCAAGTTTCCCAGTTCTTGAAATCAGAATAAATCTTACAAAAACATGGCCAGAAAGTCAGTTTTCCCTTCTGATAGAGCTGGGATTATAATTACAATTTGTGCCAATTGTGTACCCAAGTATGAGGGGAAAATGGTAAACTCTCGGAGGGAAATAGTACTAGCTCTTTCTGTTTTAATCAGGTGAAATAGAACTGGCTGAATATAGAGAATCGGGTGCGTTACAAGACAGCGTTCTGCACTGTGTGAGAGAAGAAAGCATTCAGAAAAAAAAGCTACGCTCTTTAAAACAAAAATCTCTTGATATAGGGAATGCAGACTCCCTCTTGTTCACATTAGATGAGCATCGTAGGAAGTCCTGCATAGATCGGTGTGACATAGATAAGCCTCCTGCCCAAGCTGCTTATATCACACAACGGCAAAATGACCACCACGGACGCTCTAGACAGAATTCTGCCACGAGGCCGGACAATACTGAAATCCCCAAGAATCCATCGAGTGAAGGTTTTCAAGAAACACGAAGGCCTGTGATACCAGAAGTTAGGTTGAACTGCATGGAGACATTCGAAGTGAGAGTTGACTCCCCGGGAAAACCTGCTCCTAAAGAGGATTTAGATCTCATAGATTTGTCCTCAGATTCAACATCCGGGCCAGAGAAACACTCTATCCTCTCAACATCTGACAGTGACTCTCTTGTATTTGAGCCCCTCCCGCCTCTCAGAATAGTAGAAAGTGATGAAGAGGAAGAGATGATGAACCAAGGGAATGATGGTCCCTTGGGTAAGAATGCTGCCTCCTCACCCTCCATCCCCAGCCAGCCCTCGGTCCTCAGCCTAAGCACCACCCCGCTTGTGCAGGTGAGTGTGGAGGACTGTTCCAAAGACTTCTCTTCTAAGGACTCAGGAAACCACCAGTCAGCAGGCAATGAAGACTCTACGGTCACGGCTCTAGACGATCTCACAGACTCGGAAGAGCTCTCCAAGTCAGAGGAGCTGAGGGAGTTTCCCTCTGGCAGTCCGCTAACGCTTAAGCAAAAACGAGACCTCCTCCAGAAGTCATCCGCTGTCCCTGAGATGTCAGTGGACTACAACCCTGACCTTGGTCCAGCTGAGGAAAAGGCAGGGCAGACACCAACATCAGGGACCAAAACTGTGCTCCTCAAAGTTCCTGAAGATGCTGAGAATCTGATAGAAATCGAAAAGTCCAACACCAGTGCTGAGTCTGATACGGAACAGAACCCTGAAAAGAAGGTAGAGGAGGATGGGGCTGAGGAATCAGAATTTAAGATTCAGATTGTCCCCAGGCAGAGGAAACAAAGGAAGATTGCTGTCAGCGCTATCCAGAGAGAGTACCTCGACATCTCCTTCAACATTCTAGACAAACTGGGTGACCAGAAGGACCCAGGTAAGCCTGTCTCTCTTCTTTCAGACCTTCAGGTTTGCACATCTTACTTGGTAGGGTTTCGACACAAAATATGCACCAAACTGGAAATCTTATAATGTCAGGGCTGACATTATAACTGCTTCCTGACCACTCGGAATCCATCCTGATCACCAGTGTGCTGGATTCTGATGCGGCTGTACTGGCTCCATCAATGTTTCATGTTTGTTGTTTCTAATTTTTACTATCAATCTTGACTGTCTGGGCAATAAGAGGTGGTGGCTAATTGATACCTGGATATTTCAAAAATAATTTGGGCCTTCCTAAAGCAACAGAAATGATTAATTTTGCATTATTTTTGCTTTCATTTTTTCCCTCTCTTGTTATAATTTGCTTTTTGTTTCTGTGATAAAGCACCGACCAAAAACAACTTGGGGAGGAAAGGGTTTATTTCATCTTACACTTCCAGGTCACAATCCATCATTGAGGGAAGTCGGGGCAACAATGCAAGGTAGGAATCTGGAGGGAGGAGCTGAAGCAGAGACCATGGAGGAGCTTACTGAGTTACTGGCTTGCTTCCAGACTCAGCTAGTTTTCTTAGGTAGCCTAGGCCCACCTTCCTCAGGTTGGCACTGCCCAGAGCAGACTGAGTCCTCCTACATCAATTAGTAGTTGTGAAAATGTTCTTACAGACATGCCCACAGACTAATCTGATGGAGGCAGTTCCTCAATTGGTATGTAATTGGCAAGTCCTCTTCCCAGGTATGTAATGTAAAGTTGGCAACCAAAATCAGCCATCACCCTCTTGTTTATGTTCTACGTAGTCCAAATGCAGAGTAAATGAACTGGTTGTATAATCATTTAGGGCTACAGTAGATTGGTCAGCACACTGAGCAAACATCAGGAAACCCAAGTTTCCAGCTACAATCTAGACTCTGATCCTCAGACACCCTCTCATGCGTTTCCAGCCTTAAGTGCCATTTCCTATGCTTTCTTTGAGGCACCATTTCTAAGAAGATGTTGTCTAAAAAGTGGCCTTCTGTTGGTCACCTCATTCATCCCAACCCAGTCTCCTGTCTGTCACATTAACAGGGTGGGGGTGCTTCCTCCTCCTTGTCTGAATGATGATTGTAATCAAAAGATGTGAGAAAGGCTAGGGTAATTCCAGTCTACTTAGAAACCAGAGCCCATTGGGAATTGGTAAAGACTTTGGAGGTGACCTCAAGTCTAGCCTGTGGATTCTGAGGTCACGCGCCTTCCAGCTGACAACACCCATTTCCAGTTTGCCTCAAAGACACTGAGAAACTGCTGAGTTTGGAAAGGGTCATGTTCTAGCCAGGCATGGGTGGGGTCCTGTCATATCAGGAAAGTTTAACCAGCTAAGAAGGTTTTGAGGGAAACTTGGGACATTTTTATCTTGTTTGGGGCCAGAAAAATTGCTGTATTTAAGTAAAGGACAGAATTGATCCAGAAACTGTATAGATGTATCGTGGGAGGTTATCAAACTAATGAGTTGTGCATGATAAACATTTATAATAAATAGGCTGTATATAAATCGCAGGACGTGTTAGTATATGCATACGCTTTATCTTCTTCATTTTTCTTTATATTTATTTGTTCCCCAAGATACCAGTGGAAAACCATTTTTTTTTTGTAGTCATACATTTGATCCCAGAACAAGAGAAAAAAGTTTTTATACTGCCTCTTACCTGTCAGTTAGCTCTTTAGCGCTCTGCTTCCCACAAACATACACATCTTTCCCTACTGGGAGCACTGGAAGGAGAAGCCCACACCATCAGTGTATGGCTTAGGCTTTCCTGATTCTACCTGGGGAGCGAGAGAGGCCCTGACACCCGCTCTTCCTTGTCCTCTCCATCGACAGCCTCACTCGCTAATTGCCCAGAGGATAGAGCTCACCTTTCTGCTGGTGTCACTCACTGTGAGAAGACCCATGGGCTGGGCTGCTCTTCATCTGTCTCACTAGATTTCCATAAGACCTTGTACACCCCAGTTCTGAAAAAATTTCCCATGGTACCTTCCCCCACACCCTCAGAAATTCATGGGTCCCTTGTAACAAAACCCTTTGTCTGACTATCTCTCATTTCCTTCTCCTTCCTAAACCAATGGAAGCCTGGCTCTTCCTGAGGATGCAGCTTCCCCGAGAGCCCATGTAACTGACATGTGCCCCTGGGCTGGGGCCAGGGATAAGGGATTATTCACGCTCACCCTGGCTCCCCTCGGACCGTTATTTCCTTGTCTCTATGACCCTCAGCTCTGATTTTGTTGTCATCAGACCGTCACACACACAGTCTCACTGTTCATTACTACTCCCTGACTCTGACCCATCAACACACACATTCCCGTCTTGATTCTTCTTGCTCCAGTAATCCGTGTGAATGCCTTCTGGGGCCCTCTGATGCCCAGGCATCTCTTGAACTGACCTTCTCCAGCACCTTTTCACCCTCCACCTTAGCTCAGCTACTCATTTCTGTAATCGAATCACAGACTTATTATTACCAACAACTACAACCCTCCTGAGACTTCAGTTATATCTACTATTCTTTGATTGCCAGTTCTCTCTCTCCTGACCAGGACTTACTGACTCTACTGTCTTTTAGTATCTCCCATTTCCTGTCTTTTCTCCTTCCTACCTTAATTAAATTCAAGTCTGCCAGCATAACTCATCCCCACCTTTATCCTCTCGGGCATTTCCTTTTCCAAACATGCTTGGATAAATATGTCCTCCCTGAAGTCAAACCTTCCATGCATGAGCACTTGCTCCTATCGTGTGACCATGTCTAGATAAAAATGTATAACGTAGACTCTATCATTTTAAACTCATGGTGGCAAACCTTAACTGGGAAGTTACCCATCAGTTCCACAGTATTTTCCAAATCCACACTCCATTCTCCTACCTGACTATTTCATAGCTACTTTTCTCCTCAATGGTCAAGAACCAAGGCAACTAAAGGAAGAAAGAGTTTATTTCACCTTATGGTTCCAGAGGATTAGAGTCCTTCACGGTGGGGAAGGCATGGCATGATGGCAGCAGCAGGAAGCTGGCCGACCATATTTTATCTATACACAGGAGTCAGAGAGAAAGGGGACAGGATGTGGAACCAGGCTATAGACCCCCAAAACCATAAAGACACACTTCCTCCACCAAGGCTCCACCTCCTAAAGCTTCCACAACCTCCCCAAACAGTGCCACCAACTGGGGACCAAGTGATCAATACACAAATACATGAGCCAATGAGACATTTACCATTCAGATCACCATAGGGATCCAACAATTACTACTCTCTCCAGTTTTCTTCTATGATATTTTTTCTTTCATTTTTCCCTACTACAACAACAAAACTATATTTTTCAAGATCACCAAGGACCTCCATTGCTAAATCCAGTGATCAGCTGTTGAAACTTATCCCCTTCATAGCTACAATATTTGACATAATCTATGAATCCTACTTAAAGTGGCTTCTAGGATACTGCATGCCCCTGGCTTTCCTTTTCTATTCATTGACCACTGCGTCTCAGTCTCTCCTGTTGGTTCTTCCTCATTTCCCTGAGGGAGTACCATCCCTGGTCTTTTCCCCACCTCCGGGGACATCCACTTTCTTGGTGACCTCATCTACCAAGAAAATTATCAGTCATCCATTGCTGAACTAATGCCATGTCACAACAATCACCAGCATACAGCAATAAGCTTTTGTCTACTCTGAGGGTCTTGGTCATATAGAGATGAACTAAGCTAGACCAAGCTTGGATGGGTGGCCAAGCTCTGTTTCTCATTCTTACCAACCTTCTCTGTGCTCCACGAAATCTAAAGATATTCTTATAGTTATATATATATATATATATATATATATATAGTTTTTAGTTTTATAGTTATATAGTTATATAGCTACAGAGAACAAGATTGATTGCACAAGCACTTATCAAAGCGTAAGTCGATGTTTGTTTGTGTTGTGATAAAACATTATGAGCAAAATCAACCTGGGGAAGGAAAGGGTTTATTTAGCTTATACTTCCACGTCATAATCCATTATTGATGGAAGTTGGGGTAGGAACTGAAGCAGACACCACAGAGAAATGCTGCTTATGGACTTGCTCTCCCTCTGGCTCATGCTCAGCTAGGCTTCTCATACAGCCTAAACCCACCTGCCTAGAGATCTACCACCATAGTGGGCTGGGTCCTTATATATCAGTTAGCATTCAAGAAAATGATCCACAGACATGCCTACAGGCCAGTCTGATGAAGGCAATTCTTCATTTGAGGTTCTCTCATCCCAGATGACACTAGATGATCCAAGGTGACACTAGATTGTATCAACTTGACTCTAACATCTTACCAGGACAGTCACAGAATGCCTGCAAACACTTTGTTAGGGAAAGCAAATCACACAACTGGACCAAAACCAAGGGGAAATATACATTCCTCATTAGTGGAGGAATTTCAGAGCCACTCAGTGAAAGGGGCTGGCTCAGGGAGCAGTGGGAACATGGAGTCTCATCTCTCACACTGTACAGGACATAGTCATACTATAAAATGATCTCTTGCTGTTCATCAGAAGTTAAACCTTCACTGAGCACTGTTAGTTCCATCTGGCAACTTTACTCTCCTTTAAGACATAACATATACCCCCTCCTTCTTATGCCTATCATTTCTGTAGTCTCTGTTGGTTCAAGGGGTCAATACAGCCTGTCTGGCTTACCTGCCATCATCTCCTAACTCATCTCCCACTGCCTTCCTTTATTACCTCCATTCCTCTCTATATAGCAGGCAGAGTGATCCTTTAGGATAGAATAGTCTATCTTTATTTTTCTGGCTTAAATCCTTCCAGGGCCTTTCTACATCTCTTACAGTAAAAACCTGAATTCTGCAGATGCCTAGAGAGTTCTCCAGCATCCCTGTCCTCACGCCCTCCCACTTCATTTACACTGCTCTCTCCACATGGCCACACCGGCCTCTTGCCATTTCTTGACTCCCTCCTACTCACTCTTAGCCTGGGGCCTTAACCTGCTCTTCTCCAAGGCTTGAGTGGTCCAATACCCACTTGACGCTCGCGCTCTCTCTCTCTCTCCCTCTCACCAATGAGGCCTGCCCTGAGCTTAGTCACACACCCCCAGCTGGCATCCTGGCTCTCTTTCCTTTCTCTAGTGTTATCCAACATGTAATACTTTATTCACTTTTATGCATGCCTCTCCCCATCAAATCAAACCAGAGTTCTGTGATGCAATATTTTTGTTTTGTTGGTTTCCTGATTATATCCTAAGTGACTAAGAGAGCACTGGTACGTGTGGCTAGAAGGGGAGTCACTGAATTTTCTGCACACCACTCTCGAAAACTGAGTACAGAGGTGTTGAAAACAAGTGGGCAACTCTTTTCAAATATTTGCTTTAAACTGTATATGGCTGAGAGGCTTCAGAAAATGCTTGAGAACTAAGAAAAGATTGCCTAGTCTAAAGAAATTATGCAAACTAGATCTTCAGTAACTGTCATCAGGTACAGTTTCTTTAAAGTTTAAAGTACAGTCAATATTTAAGTACACACACCCAAAACCCTATGTAACTATCATTGAAAGATAGTTACAATGATCTTTCAGTGGATTCTTGAAGATTAATTTCATTTTCCTCATTTCATATTATTGGTGGACCATAATCTATAGCTGTAGCCCACAGAGAAGGCAGGTAAATAAGGGCAAGAGAGGTAATTTTATAACTTTTCTAATTTTGCATTATGGAAAAACAATACCTAACATTTTTATCTTGATGACTAAAGTAATTTCAAATGATTACTCAGTATTAAGAGTGTTGGGAAATTTGCAGCAGGTATACTGTTTTGTTATGGTGAAGTTATTGGAGGGGGGTGTTGGAGCAGTGGTTCAATGTATGAGTGCATACTGCTCATATAGAGGACCTGAGTTTGGTTCCCAGCACCTATATCAGGCGGCTTACAGACACCTGTAACTCCAGCTCCAGGGGATCCAGTACCCTCTTCTAGCCTCTTAGATGCCTGTACACACACACACACACACACACACACACACACACACACACACACACAGAGAGAGAGAGAGAGAGAGAGAGAGAGAGAGAGAGAGAGAGAGAGAAAGCTAAATAAACAAATTTACAAAAAAGA
>CABHPQ010159400.1:0-18845 GCA_902168405.1 Peromyscus aztecus
CCCCCTTCACCCCCAAATTCCCTTGGGCTCCCCATTGCTGAGTCACCATGGCAGAGACGGCTTGGAGGTACCAGGTTTGGAAAGGATGCCCCACCCATGAACCCCAGACCTGGGGAGGCCATAGCGCTGATGTTGGAGCTTCTCTGGTCCATGAAGGCACACTTGACAAGCGAAGTGGACATCCTGTTCTCTAGTTTCTTAATGTCTATGGTTGCCATAGTGATGAATGAAATACAAATTGTTCTAGGGCATGATCAAGTTCATGGTGGATCTCTATTATTACGTATTTTCTTAACTGATATACTAAAACCACCACCATTATCGTGTATATGTGTGTGCTCACGTGTGGGCATGTTTGTGTATGCATATGTGTGAGCGTATGGGTTTTCTGTAAAACTTTTGGACTTAAAAAGAGGTCGTCACACCCAGAAGCAGTTCTGGCAGAGGCTCTGAGTTATGAATCTTTTTGTAAAGAAAACAGGCAGGCAGAGCCTTCTAAATGGCTCTCAGCATCCAGTGGCCAGCCCAGACATGTCAGAGCGAGTGGGTAAGAATTCATATGCACATGTCTGTGAGTGTATGTCTGTGATCACGTTTGTGTGTGTGCGCGTGTGAGTATGTATACATACATGTGAGTGTCTGTGTCTCTGAATGTATGTGAGTGTGAGGGTTTGCTCATCAAGCATGATCCTGGCTCTCTTAATATGGTGTATTAGTCTCTTTTTCTGTTGTTATCATAAAATTCCCCAGGGCCAAGGCAAGTTATAAAAGAAAGAGTTTATTTGGACTTAGAGTTCCAGAGGAGTAAGAGTCCATTATGGCAGGGAAGCGTTGGGCATGGTGGTACAAAATGCTGAGAGCTCACATCTTGAGCCTCAAGCAGGAAGCAGAGTGAGAACATTGGGAATAGCTCAAAGCTTTTGAAACCCCAGAGCCTGCCCCCAAGTGGCGTAGCTCCTCCAGCAAGGCCACACCTCCTAAACCTATCCAAACATCGCCACCCACCCTGGACCAAGTTTCCAAATGCCGAGACTATGGGGGACGTTTCTCACTTAAACCACTACATAGAGCAGTCACATCGCTCCTTCCACATTTCTTTGGCCGGATGTCTCAAAGTCTCCCATTTCTCTCTGGCATCCTTGATCTCCTGTCTCCTGAACTGCCTTCTCCTCTGTGTACACCCACGTGCTCCAGCCTCTGTGGGATGTGGGGACATGTCCACGCACCTGCTCCTGGGTGGGAGCTCTCTTCCGTTTTCGCTTTCACGTGAGGTTCACCTGCTCCTCCAGACTGGCCTTCCTTACGGTCGGACATTCCTCCTCGTGCCCAGATTCCTCTCCTCTCTGTAGCATTAATGGTAGAGTCCCAAGGCCTTTCCTCCCAGCTTGTGGCTTGACTTTTTTTTGTATCTTTTGGTTTGTTTGTTTGTTTCTTGAGACAGGGTTTCTCTGTCAAGTAGTTTTGGTACCTGTCCTGGATCTCGCTCTGTAGCCCAGGCTGGCCTCTGCCTCCCGAGTGCTGGGATTAAAGGCGTGCGCCACCACCGCCTGCCGACATGGTTCTAGTTTAAGACAGCAGTTTCCATGTGGATGCTGTTACCTAGGAAACATGGTTGCACAGCCAGGGAACCGCCTAGCAGTGTGCCTGACTCCCAGCCTGGCCTGGTGGATAACCCACCAACCTAGTCTTTGTGTAAGGAGCTCCATCTCTGGCAGGGAAACCAGCCCCATCTCTCTGTCCATCTCACTGTCTCCCCACCTTGGAGCAACCCCAGGCTTCTCGCCCCGGTGTCTCTGGCTAACTGGATCACGTAGAGTTCTCTCTCTCTCTTCTTTAAGATTGGCTTGTGAGAATGGACCTCTGGAGAAGACCCCCACATCTCTGGGTACGTATTTCCATGGGCACTCACCCTGTTTCTGCTTCTTGGCATCCATGGACTGGGTTATGGAATTAGGTCAGGGGAGACCCGAGGGCCCCTCATTTCACAGATGGATGGGGAGGAGGTCACCACATGACAGAGCGGTGACAAGCCTGTGCCAGCGACTCGGAAGGCTAGAATAGTACTGACTGGCATCCACTCTACTCAGCACCAGGATGCACGCCAATTCATGTAGCTCATGACAGTCCAGATGAGGGAGATGCGCTGTTCCTTTTTGATGAACCAGGTGAACCAGGCTGAGCAGTTTGATCCAGGCCACCTTGAGGCTCAGTGAGCTCACAGAACCTGGGAGGCGACCCGGTCAGAAGTGCATTGGGGTCACACTGGAGCAGAGTCGGCCTGAGACACCAAGCAGAGGCCTCTTGCTCTGTGCTAAGCGTAGAGAGATGCCCTCGCTGGACAGAGCGAGACATTAAACCACCTCCCACAAACCTCATATACATTTGCTCTCAGCAGATTCAAACGTCAGGGGAACAGGGCCAACCTGAGGGGGGATGTGGGGGAGGGGAGGGCAGCTTTCCAGAAGGAGGAGGGAGAAGGGAAAAGAGGAGGGAGGGAGAAGGGAGGGGAATGAACGTTGTTGAAGGTCGTCCCTTTGGGGTTGATGATCTGCCCTGGAGAGGGCATGGGGTGAAGCAAAGCTTTGCTGTGGCGGTGAGTGATTAGGGGTTAGGAAAAGAGGCCACGGCCTATGAGGGGCACTCTGAGCTCAGGCTACTGTGCTGACTGGCGGGAGGGTGAGCAACTTCCTGGCAGGTCCCTGACTAATCAACTCAGCATGGTGAGGCAGCTGGCAGGGTGACAGGCTGTTGTCCAGGACGCTCTGGGACAGGACACCGAGCTGGGCCTGAGAGGCAGGCCTAGCGGGGACACCTCAATGGCAGATGCTTCTCCTGTGTCCCCGGCTCAGTTGTGTTGGATGTGTCTGGGGCACCTGAGGTGATGCACATGGCACCCCGTATGTTTTTATGAGCTAGCCTTCAGATGGCTGGCATGGGTGTCTGGGCCAGGAGACCATGTCACCAGGTGTCTATAAACAGGGACAGCCTGTCAGACAAGGCTTTCTAGGTGTCCCTTTGGGGTGCAGGTGAGAAATTGGATATATACAAGATCTTAGAGCACAGTTTGTCTCTGGCTGTCAGCTGGGGGTGACATTGCCAGTAGCATACAATAAGGGCTGCCATGGTGTCTCACATTTTGTGGCGTTCTCACAGACCTTGTCCTGAGCAGTGGGCCCCTGAACATCTGCATCTCCTTAGCCCTTCTCCACCCTGCCACAAGCAGAGGGACCCTTCATGAAGACATGGGTGAGGCAGAGGAACTGTGACCAAAGAGCTGTATAGAAACACAGACACAAAATGTCCTTTCCAGTCCTGAGCATCTCCAGATGGCAGCCCCAGTTCCAGTGAACCCCTGGTTAGCTGGCTGTCTCAAGGTGATGAATGACCAGATTTAGGGGCAGGAGAAAATTGAGGAACCCATCTTTATCTGTCTACTTAAAAAAAACTTTAAATCCATTGATTGGGAAAATATAGAGTGACGATGAGATTCTATGGAATTGATATTTGGAAATAAAAGTTGCTGGGCCTCAGTTTTCCCATCTGTGAAGGGAGAACGTTGGTCTAGTTTTCAAAAATTCTCTGGCCCCTTCCAGTTCTGCTGGAGTGGTATAAAATGACTGACAGGTGTGTTTTATTTGACTCTGTTTTCCGACCCTCTCCCCTTCTTAGTATAAAACATTCAGCGCTTGCTTTCTGAATGAATGAATGAGTGAATGAATGAAGGGAGAATGGCATGGTCCTTGACATCCCTGGCAATGCTACTCTGGAGAATAAACTTAACTTCTCCACCAGGGAAATGTGGGCCAGAAGGACCGAGGACCGAGAGCTTGCATAGGCAAGTCCATCATCCACAGGGTCAGGGACCCATTGACAGCCCATGGTGCCACTGTCCTCAGCTCTATCCTTGCTCTTGACTTCTCAGAGCCAAAGCCTTTGGTCCCAGCTGTCAAAGCCAAGTCTGCCGAAGGCCCCCCAAAGTCCCTGGCTTTGTCACAGCCTGCCTCCAGCCATGCCAAAGAAGCCCACTCCCTGGTGACCGAAGAAGACCAGAAGGAGTCCAGCGCCAAGGTACCAGGGGAGAGACAGAGGAAGAAGCTGAGGTCCAGCTGGCTGGATGCAAGCATGCTTTAAAATCTGCTGTGTGGGGGCCAGCTGGTGGGGAATGAGGCAGAGCCAAGGATGGCCAAAGCAGTTTCTCTCCAAGCCCTTAAGGCCAGAACCTGTGGACAGTTTGGGGAGGAGGGTTGCAAAGAGCAAGAGAAACGGAGAGGGAGCTGAGGATGAGGGTGGGGAACTGGGAACAGGGAAGAATGCAGATGGAGGGAGAGGAGGAAGGACAGAAGAAGGTCGCATGTGGGCTGAGAGGGAGCGGGATGCTGGGAAGAGGACAGGAGTCTTAGATGAACCAGGCTGAGTAATTTGAACTGACCCCCAAGATAGCAGCCGAGAGGCAGCTGACTCAGAGGCTCGCGGGCCAAAGCTGTACTTGACAGGCTGACAAATACCTTGCACTTGGAAGGTGACCTTTGGGGGGAGGTGGCTTGGCTTCCCTGATTGAGATGGATTTAGTCAAAGTTACGGAGTCATTGTTGTGGGAGCCTCGGGTTCGTCCTTTGAAAACAGCTATGGCAGATCGGCTCTGAAACAGACATGAAAGGCCTGCCCTGAGCGTGTGCTGTTACAGAGGAGATACCTTGCTGACAACCTTGCTCCACTCCAGTGAGGGTGGCTGTGAAAATTCTACGTGTGACCTGACTTTATTCTCCAGCCCGCCTCAGCCACTCAATGCAGTCATTCCAAAGACCAGGACGTTACACGCTGTTTTGTCCCAACCATATTATCCCAACTCCAAGGTCCCATTTGCCCGCCACCATCTCCTGTTCTGGCTCCATACACCAGTCCTCCAGCATTAGCCTTTGACCACTTCCTTGTATCAGTGATGTTCTCCCTGAGTCCAGATCACTCCCAGCAGCCCAGTGTGGCTCTCTGTTAGCCTTTTCATCTTCACATCACAACCCCCTGCCCCGCAACTCCTGTTTCTCCTGAGTACACTGCATCCTGGCAGCCTCACTCCCCATCTCCCCACCGAGGTTTCAAAGGCCATATCTCAATCCTCTTCTGCCTTGCACCAGCTTTTGACTCAGCTTGTGACATGTCCCTCTTGAATTTTCCACCTAGAGACAGAGATGAGCAAGGAGGTATGCATGCCAGGCATTCCTCATAGACAGCTCATCTCCCTCCTTAGTTCACTCTTCCATCTTCCTGATCTGTAGACACCGAGGACCCCGGGACTCAGTCCTCTGGTCTCTGGGCTGTTTAATTATCTCAGAATGTGTGCTCTAGTCCACGACACCATGTGTCTAAGGTACAGCAGGCTAAAGACTACCCAAGTCTTCACCTCCTCCCCTTACCTCCAGCATTGCTACTTAAATATCTAATTAGGTTCTGAACCTGCCATCTGAATTAGGTTCTAATTGGGTTTTGAATCCTTACCTCGCAGGGTCTCCACCCAGTGAATGGCAATTCCTAGCTGCTCAGGCCCCAAATCCCAGGTCCACTCTTGGCTTCTCCTCCTCTCTTTCCCTATATTCTGTGTATGAGCAGAACTAACTACTTGCAAACTGCTTTTGTGCTCTAGTGTTCCCATGCTCTCCCCTTACTGTGGTCCTCCCCAATTCCCCCTCTTGCGTGGATGTCCCGTTATTCCCTAATGGTTTTCCATGATCTTGAGTAGTCGGCCTGATCCTTGGGAAGCAGAAGTCATGATGTTCCACGGTGGTTGGTGTCATTCTTGGGGGAGGCTGGATGAAGGGCACATGGGTTTTTTATCCCATTTGTGTGACTTCTCCCCCTCTATTTTTTTTTTTTTTTTTTTGCGACAGGGTCTCACTATGTAGCCCTGGCTGTCCTGGATCTCGCTCTGTAGCCCAGGCTGGCCTCGAACTTAGAGATCCACCTGCCTCTGCCTCCCGCGTGCTGGGATTAAAGGCGTGTGCTGCCACCACACCTGGCTCCATTTTTACAACTTCTTAAGAATATCAAGCTATTTAGAGTTAAAATGTTATGAAAATCCAGCCTTTGGAGAAACCGCTTTCCCCAAATGGACGTTGGATCCTGTCCTGCCTCTGCTTGACTTTAAATGACCTCTTAATGTCCTTCTGAGGAAAAAACCTGAGCCCTTGTCATGGGCCCTAAAAGTCAGCCATCCCACCACTCGCTGGCCTGCTTTAACTCAAGCTTACGCGAGGCACACCCCAACCTCAGGGACTTTGCGGTCATTCTGCTAAAATATTTCTCTCCTCAAAACTGCATGGCCTGCTGTCTCTCTCCCTTTCTGTCTCCACTTAAACTTCACCCTGAAGGGAGTCGCTGATCTGCGGGTTCAAAGCCTCCATCTCTGCTGCTGCGCTTTTCTTCTAGCGTATCCCCTATGACATTACGGACCCATTGACTGTTGTCTGTGCCCTACCCTTTCCATGAAGCTCCTAGGGGACCGGGACTTAACTCTGGAACAGTGGCTGACCCGTCTTCTGCGTTGTGACTGAATGAATGAAGGTGTAGAAAGGCTGGTTGTGTCCCCCCCGGGTTAACGGACATCTCCTTGACCGTGTCCCAGGTCCAGTTCACCATTTCCAAGTCTGCCCAGGAAAAGATGCGCCTGAAACAGATGCGAGAGATGGAGCTGCTTCGGAGGGCAAAGGAGCCGGAGCGCGAGCCGGAGCTGGCTTCCCAGGGCCTGGGCGCGTGGAGAACGTCAGCAAAGGAAGGTATGGTGCACCGGGTGTGAGTGCTGGTGTACTGGGTGTGAGTGCTGGTGTACTGGGTGTGAGTGCTGGTGTACCGGGCAGGAGTGCTGGTACACTGGGTGGGTGTCTCCACTGGGGAGGTCTCCTGGACAACTCCTGGGCTCTCACCCTTCCAAAAGAGGGGCTGCCCACAACTCTACAACTTCCCCATCCTGAGACAGGACAAGGAGTCACTCCCTGTCACCTGCTGATGCACACATCTCCACGGAAACTTGATGCCAGTGAGGTGGAGGACCTCCTTAGTCTAGGATTTTTTTCCCCCACAGGCCTCCTTCCTTTGCGGGGCAGCGGAACCCTATCTGTGCCCACTGGGCTGAGCAGCCCACGCAGAAATAACGTCGGAGTCCTCCTGAGGAAGCGGGCCAACCGAGCCTCCCTGCCCAGCATCCCTGTCAGCAAGCAAGAGCCTAGCTTTGCCCGCCATGCGTCAGGTGGGACTTGACCGCTACTCGGCCATCTCTGGGTGCTCTGTAGTATGATCAGGGGGACCTTGGCTACCTGTCTTTGTCATGTTGCCAGGCTCATCTTATTGAGAGAGACAGTAGCTGAGGCCCATAATTATCCATCGACCAGGCTAGGGGACCCAAGATGGCCCATTGGGCGAGTAGATGGCGAGGCAGTTCTGCCAGCCTCATGTGACATGTCTTAGAGAAGTCATCAGGATGTGAGGACCAAAGATGCTGGCTACTTCCCACGGGTCTCCGGGAAGATCTTGGAGGCCTGCCTGTGACTTCATGCTGTTGGGAATGGATGGGGCTGGCTAGGACCAAGGAATCTGTACATCTTACAAGGACGTCTCCGGGAAGGTGCCAAGGAACCGGCTGTCCCACTTTCAAAGGAGCCTTTCTCTCTCTCTCTCTCTTTTTAAAGTAAAGGTTGAAATTAATCATTCTGATTCAGATTTCCTTTTTTTTAGTGTGTGGCAGATAATGATGGCTGGCTACATGATACTATAAATATTTTTGACTCACTTTCCTTTCCATTATTTCTATCTTTTCAATTGTGTCAAATAGCAAGCCTCAAGTTGGGGGTCCTTTTTAGTATCTATTATTTTACTGTTATCACTTCTGTGACGGGTCTTGCTATATGACCCTTGATCTTTGTACCCTGGCCTCTCAGGAACTAGGGTCACAGGTGTGTATACTGTGCTGGCCTTTGTCTTTGTTTTTGTTTTTTGTTGTAACAAAGAGACCCATGCTTCGGTTCAGAGGCTTCAGAGGCTAAAATTTCATAGCTAGGTGTTTAGAGATTATTCCACTTCTATTATAAACATCATAGTCTATCACAAGCAATACTAGTTTACTTACAATGATTGTGACCTAAAATTCCCTTTAAAATAAATTTATTTAGGACCTAGAAAGAGGCTTGATTTGAAGGAAAGTGCAAAGAGATGAAAATTATAGGTAATTAGGAGATACAGTAGGCTTTAAGCCTAGTGGTGCAGCACTTGACTAGCAATGCCTGGCTTTATCTCTCTGTCTGTCCGTGTCTCTCTCTGTCTGTCTGTCTGTCTCTCTCTTCCATGAGAGAGGGAGAGGATGCGCTGGGGTTGACAGATGGCTGTCAGTGGCCATGACTGGTGAGGAGGCACCAGGCACCTGGGACCTGGGTTGTGTATGTGAGAGAATGAACCACGGACATGATCCGTCTAACCCACCCCACTCGCTTTGTAGACAGAAGAGTGGGGAGCCCAAGACTCAGGTCACCCACAGTGATGGTGGGTCATCAGCCTAAGCCTTTGGCTGCTGAGTCTTGACCCAGTATGATCTGCTACGGTCTCATTATTGAGGCTACGCATGCTGGTGAGCGGATGGGTTGACTTAGGAAAGGGCAACGTCTTTGACCTCCCTGGAAGCCAAGTCTCCCTGGATGGTCATGGGAACGTCACTCAAGTAGCTTTATCAGTTACACCCGCGCCTACTTGTCGGCCTGTCTGAAAATGATGGAATTTCAGGACTGGAAACTTGATTGTCTTCATGTGCTCAATGAACTTCATGAGATACCAGCCTGTCTTAGGAGACCGGGTGCCTGGAGACCAGCTCGACTGCATTTCTTCAATTCTGCATGTGTGAGTGCGTGCGTGCGTGCGTGCGTGCGTGCGTGCGTGCAGGGAATGGAAATTCCTCAGCCACTTGTGGGAAGGCATACTCATGAACATTGTAGAGAAGCTGGGAGGAGAGGGGGAGGCTAAGACAAAGTCAACACAAACCCCAGAGGCTAGAAGCTGGAGTGCCCCCTGCAGGGCCTGGTGGGTCTGATTGTGTTTCTGTGTTCAATATGTGCCTAAAACCTAGGTGGGAGTTAAGTGGTGTTGGAGGATGCTGTGGAGGTGGGGTGGGTAGTAGGAGACTGGCTACCGCTCTAGGACTAGTGGTGCTGCAGGACTATGTCACCAGATATCCAGGAGGCTGAGGTGAAGGTTCAAGGTCAGCCTGGGCAATTTAGTGAGACCTTGACTAGATACAAAAAGTAAAGAGGGAGCTGTTGATATAGTTCAGTGTTACAGTTCTTGCCTGGCATGTTGGAAAGTTGTATGTTCAATCTCCATCTACACACATACACATACACACATGCTCTCTCTCTCTCTCTCTCTCACACACACACACACACACACACACACACACACATATACACATGCCGACATACATGTACATACACACACACACACACACACACACACACACACACACTCACAAATGCACCCAGATCCAGAATCTCCTGGGTGTACAATAGTGAAAGTCTTTCTGGGGGAGGGGAACCAAGGAACCCTCACAGCAGAACTAGCAGGGAAGGGAGACATAGTGGAGAGATCTCAGGGCTGGCTGCATGATGGAGGAGCTGAGGGGCTGTGCTGTGTCTCTGCAGTTCCTTCCTGTTCTTCTAGGATTCTGATTCTAGCATCTGTTCACAAGAAAGAAGACATGTTCTGTTCTTTTGTCTCTGTGTTTCTCTTTGTGTGACTGTCTGTCTCTGTCTCTCTTTCTGTGTGTGTGTGTGTGTGTGTGTGTGTGTGTGTGTATGTGTATGTGTGTGTGTGTGTGTCTGTCTGTCTGTCTTGACTAAGAGCCTCACAAATGCTAGGCCAGCATCCTATACCCCAGCCATTCTTGCCCCTCTCCTCTGTCAGCCCTTGAAAGTGTGGCCACACCTTGACCCTGCAGGTGACAATCTCCTCCAGTCTTTTCCCTGCCCTGCCTTCCTTCAGCTGTCCCCTGGAGTGCTTCCATGCTCAGGCTCTCTCTCTCAAGAGGGGGGATGTTTGGAGCAGAGGCATAGAGGCTCCTGGAGGAGAGTAAGCTTAGTATGCTGTCAAGTGAGCAGGGAGTCTTTCAACGACTCATTGTACCATCTCCCAGCCACGGTAGGAAAGAGCTGGAGGTGAGTCGGGGCTCAGCTGGCTTCCACATGCCGTCCAGCTGCCTGTGTGCTCCTAATGTACTGAAGCTGGCATTGGTATGAGCAATAGGTGGGAAGTCAGGGCAAGGGAGGCATAGATGCTGGCTTTTCCTCCTCCAGGCTCTTCTCCCTGTGTGTGGGGCTGCACTGAGGGTCAGACTCAGCGTCTGAGAATTAGATTGTGTGTGTGTGTGTATGTGTGTGTGTGTGTGTGTGTGTATGTGTGCACTTCTCCATCCTCTTGGGTGACGCTTGCTGTCTCTCTCCCCCCCCCCATGCAGCTAACTCATTACCTGCCGTGCTCACCTTGGGCTCTCCTGAATGGGAGGAAGAGGAGGAGGAGGTGGACCTTCGAGCCTTCAGGGAGTTGAGGCCCTTCTCGAACCCAGAGCTGGGGCTGACAGATGCTCTCCAGTGTCTGAACAGCAATGATTGGTGAGGAGATACCTTCATTGTATGGGCCTGTGGCTTGGGTGGTGGGGGGTTATTTAGGAGGGATACAGAAGAGCTCCAGCCCCCCAACTTCCCTCTTCCTTTACCTCTAGGGTCTGCTACTATGGAAGAAGTGTGTGTGTGTGTGTGTGTGTGTGTGTGTGTGCAGATGTGCAGGTGTGTGCATGCACACATGTAGGTTTATATGTGTGGTCTCTAACTTCTTGTACATGCCCTGGGCCCTTCCAAATGACCCCATGTATTGTTCTGTGACATGTTAGAGTTAGGCATGACCAGTAGACTTTGACTATAGAACAAAGAGACCGAGAAAGGTCACAGCTTTATTCTTCTACATCAAGCTTATTAGTTTATGTGTTTTAAAACAGAGTCTCATGTATCCCAGACTGTCCTTGAACTTGCTGAGAATAACCTTGAACTTCTGATCCTTCTGCCTCTGCCTCCTGAGTGCAGGGATGACAGGCATGTACTGCCATGCACAGTCTATGTGGCGCTGGGCCTTGTGCATGCTACGTAAGCATTCTACTAACAAAGATACATCCCCATCTAAATGGAGTTTAATGAGTGTCCTTCCACTATGCAAGTGAGACATGTGATCTTAGTCTCTAGTGAAGCAGTGGTCCAGAACTCTTGCAGAAACCTTCCAATCTTCAGGCTTCCCCTTAAGCAACTTGTCTTGGCCTTGTCTGTCTTGTGTGGAAGACCCAAACAGGTCCTGGGTGGCCGGAGTGGAGGGCCAGCCATGGGCCCATCAACCAGCTTATATTGACCTGCTAGGACCCCAAGCCTGGGGGTCGTCACCCTAGAAACCTTGCTTCTGAGGCCGTGAAATCACAACTTGGTGGGGGGTTGTCTGCAGAGAAACAGGACTCCTCCCTCCTCCCCTCCTGTGACAGGCCTGGCCTTGCTTCTCAGGCAGATGAAGGAGAAGGGCCTGGCGAGCATCCAGCGCCTGGCAGCTTGTCACTCGGAGGTCCTCGGTACCCGGCTGCATGATGTGTCCTTGGCAGTGACTGCGGAGGTGAGGCCTGCCCACAGCTTCTGTACTTTGCCACGTCCCCTAATCATACCCTTTCCCTGGCACAGCTGTTCAGGTGAGTTACACCCCAGCCGTGAGAGACTCTGGCTCTCTGGAACATGGCCATCTCTGCTTATTCATCGGCCTCCAGCCACCGAGGTAGGAGGAGGTCCCCACCCATCCCTCAGATACCAGCCCTGAGACTCAGGCTTTCTTTATCTGCAATCCTGTAATCTCTGGGCGTTGAAGCGTTTGGAGTCGCTGTCCATTGTCTTCTGTACTTGTCTAAAGAGGGATGGAGTACCCTGGGGTGATCCTCAACCTCAGGGCTGTTGTAGCATTTCCCAAGGCTTGGATCTCAGCCGAGGTCCCGCCCTGAGAGCCGGTAACACAAGCTTGATCCCTGTAGAGAACAAACACCCTTGGGAACAGACTGCCCTAGCAGGGGTGGGATGGTTATGAATACAGAGGACATTTGTGTTGACTCTTGGCTGGACTGTGCCATGTGATGGAGGATTAGTTTCTTCCTCCGCAGAGGGAGTGTGGTGTGGAGGACCAAGGGAGTCCTTTCTGTAAATGTGCTACATTCCTGCTTTTCTCGGTCCTGAGAGAAGCAGCCTAAGGGAGGAAAGATTTTAGCTCGTGGTTTCAGGGGGATTTCAACCCATCGTGGCAGGGAAGCGTGGCAAGTGGGAATGTCTCTATGCATGGGGGTGGGAGTGTACAGAGTGTCTGGTTCACATAAAGGCAGATACAGCTAACAGAGAGCCTGGAGGGGAAAGGGGTGGGGCCAGAACAATCAAAGGCTTGCCCTAGTGACCTACTTTCACTGGTTAGGCTCCACCTCCTGGAAGTTCCCCATCTTCCTAAAATGGCACCAACAACTGGGGAATGAATGTTCACAACATGGACCTGGAGGGAACATGTCGAATTCAAAGCAAATGTACAAATTTCAGATCTTGTTGAAAATGGAATTCATAGTTGCGATGATAACGAAGTGGGATATGATGATAACAAAATGAGGCTGTTCTGCCCAAAGATGCTGAAAGGTTTTCTTTTCTACTGTGGCAAAGGATGACAGGGCCTCGGCCTGAGTGGGGTGGCAGCAGAGGGGCCCACACTGTGTGTTCAGAGGCCTTGGGAAGGTACAATTGTCCTGGAGTCCCCTTCTCCTCTCTCTCTCCAAGGTCACCAACCTCCGCTCTAAGGTCTCCCGCCTGGCCATCAGCACCCTGGGAGACCTCTTCCGGTCTTTGAAGAAGAGCATGGACCAGGAGGCTGAGGAGATTGCCCGCTGCCTTCTGCAGAAGATGGGAAACACCAGCGAGTTCATCCAGCGGGCAGCTAACCGGGCTCTGGGTGCCATGGTGGAAAATGTGACCCCTGCCCGTGCACTGGTGGCCCTCACATCTGCGGGTGTCTAGTATGTGGTGTGTGTGTATGTGTGTGTGTGTGTGTGTGTGTGTGTGTGTGTGTGTGTGTGTGTGTGTAGAGGCCCTGGCATATGGAATGAGCGGAGAAGGATGGGAGAGAGGGACAAGGAGGAAGGAAGCAGAAACCATGGCTGTAGAGGTTATCTTGGGATGCCAGGAATCAGTGCGCTAAGACATCCGTGGAAGGCTTCACAGAAAACGCCTCGCACGTTTAGCAGGAGGGAGCAAAACCCTGTATCCTGTGGGCTCCTGCGACCCTGCCTAGGCTAGTCTGGGGACAGTGGGGTAAGTGTGGGTGGAAGGAGAAGGATGATGTTGTTCTGCTTGGTGGTCATGGCAACGCTTGGGAGACAGGGCTGTGGAAGCAGCCTCGGCTGTTCCCTGGGGGTTCCTGCCCCTCTCAGGGGGGCAGTGTTTCTCTCTGCTGAAGCATGGACGCGCAAGGAGAGCCAGGGACAAAACTGGCCTCTCTCAGGAGGGAGGGGCTACTCTTGGAGCCAGATTTACTTCCCCTTAAGTCAAAACCAAATCCATAGCAAAACCAAAGGCATTTCCCAAGCCCTTCCTCCCATAGGGCAAAACACCTCCTTGCTCCCGTACTTAAGTCAGTCATCGCACGGAGGCAGGAGCTTCTCAGCCTACCCAGAGTCCGCCGCGCCTGCCAGCACGTCTGGCTATTGTACCAGTAACTGTTGCAGAGCATGGGCTGCTCCTGGGCCAAATGACCTGGACTCAGCCTTACATTGGCCACATTCCCTTTCCCGGCCTTTGCTTCCTCAGCTGATGGAGATAATAATGGTGCCTCTCCCCTGAAGTGGTTGTGAGGAGTCAATGCACAGCTTCATGACACAGCATCCAGGACAATGCCTGCTTTCCCCAATGTTACCGAACACTGGCTGTGGCTGAATGAACTTGGGAGAAATGGCGCCTTTGCTAGATTTTCCTCTTGGCCTCAGTTTCCCTGCCTGCCGTATGATGACAACAGCAACTCGTGGTTGGTGGGAGATGATGGATAAGATGAGCCTGGCATGGTGCCTGACATTGGGGTTGTAACAATTGATCACTGTCAATGAGGACCAGGGTAGACTGTCCTCAAGATGCCCAGATCGGGGCTTATATATGTTTGAGTCTCCTGGGGACCTTGCTGATATGATGCCAATGTAGAGACTTGTGGGTCACACTGAGTAGGGAGAGCTCTGGTGTTCCCCTTTATGTCCACAGCAGTGGGACACTGTGTATGTTTCCGTGTGGGGCATGTCAGTACTGACTGGGAGTTGGTGGACGCAGAAGCCACATTCGAAAGAGGCAACACTTTGATGAGCTTCTCTCACCAGCGGTCAGGTGCCACCTGTTCAGTGACCAAGAGTGTACCCCACTGTCACTAAGCACCATGCAAGTGCTTGGCATCAGCAGGAGCCTGGGGGATGCAACCAAGATGGTGTCGTGATATCCAATTCTAGGGAGCTAGCAGCCTCATTTGGCGGGTGGGGTGGATACAAGAGCACAACTGTGCTTACCAAGGACCAAGCAGGTGCTGACTCAGAGCAAGCCTCTAATTCTGCATGAGGGACTAGGGAAGGAAGAAGAAACATTGATTGGGAAGGGTTTTCCTAGGTAGACGAAAGATGGCAACCTGTCAGGTGTGGCGGAAGGAACGCTTGGGCTCTTGAATGCCTTGAAAGTGGTGTGGCTGTCATGTGGTTTCATGCAGCTGTTCTTCCCATTCCTCTTGATGCTGTGGTCAACTTCAGCCCTGTCCCCCAGTCACACAGGATAGGTTTTAAAGTCATGGCTGCCACGAGCATGCGTTTACAGTCTGCAATTACAGATCTGCATGTGTGTTAGTCTGGGCCGCCCCCCCCCCCCCCAACCCCCGTGACCAACCTCTTGGCTATGATTCTGTTTCCTCTTAGCCATCGGAACCCTTTAGTCCGGAAATGTACCGCCAAGCATCTCTCGGCTGTCCTGGAGCAGATCGGCGCCGAGAAGCTTCTCTCAGGCTCTAGAGATAACACAGACATGCTCGTGCACAACCTGGTGAGGCTGGCCCAGGACTCTAACCAAGACACCAGGTAGGTCAGGACTCAGGACTGGGTGTGGCCAAAGTAGCGAGCCACTGGTCAGGTCCCAGCCCCACAGCTCAGTGTCCTTAGGGTTTAGCAGAAGGACAATCGGATGGAGGCTGGATCCTTTGCTCCTGACAGTGTTCTCACTTTCCTCCGGAATTACGGCCAGCCTGTCCAGGCAGTGGTCAGGGACCACTCTTTCTTACCTTCTATTTCCTCTATTCTTTGTGTCCATCTGCCCCAGCTCCAATCTCAGACTATTCAGCCTTTAATTTTTTTTTTTGCAAGAGTGTTTATTGAGAGCTGTTTTTACTAAGTATGGATATGAAAATGAATGGGAAAAATTAAGCCTCTGTTGTGTGGAAGCTTGCCTCCTGGTTGAGAATGGTACACAACGAACAATAAATATAATGAACGTTTTAGATTATAGATAAGGGACACAGAAGTAAAAAGCCAGCAAAGTGAGTGGAGGATTCGAGGGAGAGACCTGAGGCTGAGGCCAGGGACCTGAGGCTGAGGCTGTGCAGGGTTAAGATGGTGGAGTTAGTTCTCTGAGGATCTGAGCGTGCAATCCAGGCAAAGGAAAGAGTATAAAGAGCCCAGGACGGAAACAGCTTGGACAAGGAAAACAATGGCCGGGTATGGTAGACAGGCCCAGATCGTGAAGGACCTTGGCGGCCAAGGTGAAAAGCTGGGGTGTTAGGCCGTGTGATGGGAGAGTTCTAGAGGGTTTTAAAGTGTGTCGGGGGCTGACTGTCTTCCAGAGTCAGAGTTGGGGCCCAGCTGATTGCCATTGATCCCACCCTCTTACTTTCTGGGATGTTATCACTATGTGTGTGTGAACGTGAGGGTGACAGTCTAATGCCTTCATTTCAGAGAATGGGGAGCACGGATCAGGGGACTTAGGCCACCAGGCCCCGCTGTGGAGGTCCCATTTCCTCCCAGTCAGTGGAGCTGAGGTGGTGTGTTGGTCCTATGAGCTGTCTACACCTCCATGTTCCCTGGAGAGTTCAAGTACCTGCCCTTCTCCGTCACCACATTACAGGGTGTTGCAGGTCACTTTGTTTACTGAGTGGGAATCTTCTGCATAAACCCAGCACAGCCCCGCCACCCACTCTCCAGTGGCCATGCTGGATAACCCAGAGTGCTTCCCCTGAGGACTGCCCTGATGCCTGAGGTGCTGCCTCCCCTTGGTCTGGCCAATGACAGGCAATATCCACTTCTTCCTTGTTTCCTCCATCCCTTTGAATGGATCTGAGGGGAGAAAGTGATGCCTCACCATTGTTTGGAGTGTCTTTCTTCCTGATGGCTTTGTTTTCCATGTGACAGCAGACAGATGGCTCTTCCTGGCAGAGCCTGGCAGGAGATACTGGAGGCTGGGCCCAGGACATTAGGTCTTGTTTTGCAGGCAGAGCCATCAGGATATGGGCAGGGAGGGTTTCAGAGGTATATGGAAGGTGACTTTTTGGGTTTTAAACTGCGCATCTGGGTCAATGGTGGTGCCGTTCACTGAAATGAGGAACTTTATAGTAGAAGGCTTGAGGTTGTCTGTAGTTGTTGAGAGGGATGGAAATCAAGACCCAATATCTTCCTAAATCTAATCCCTCAGTGGGATGGCACTAACCACGTCTCTTTTTCCTTTATGATATTCCGGTTTCTGGAGTCACTGGACTTCCTGCTTCTCCTCGACTCTTAGGGCCAGTTCTCCATTCTGCCTAGCATCTGGAGATGGCCTGGCAATGATCTTAGTCCTCTGTCTTAGTTTCACCTCCCATGGCTGTGATAAAATACTCAATACAAACACCTCAAAGGAGAAAAGGGTTTTTTTTTTTTTTTTTTTTTTTTTTTGGCTCAAAATTCCAGGTGTGGGGCAGACAGGGCAGTGGGAGCCCAAAGCAGTGAATGAAGGCATGCATACATGTGCTCAGCCAGCTCTGTGGTGATACTTTGTGTGTGCTCTAACAAATAAAGCTTGCCTGGAGATCAGAGTGCGGAGCTAGCCACTAGAGGCCAGGCAGTCCTGTTGCACGCCTTTAATCCCAGCACTTGGGATCTCATGCCTTTGTGATAAGGTGGGCGGAGACAGGAGCTCAGCCCTTTGGTCTGAGGATTGGTAGAGGTAAGAAGTCTCTCTAGTGGCTGATTCCTTTACTTCTCTGACCTTTCAGCATTTACCCTGATATCTGACTCTGGGTGTTTATTACTAAGACCAATTAGAATTCGAGCTACATGGTACTCTCCTTTTAGTCAGTCCAGAGCCTATAAAACGGGCCACATTGCAGGTGTGTCTTCCCATCTCAATGACTCAACGAAGACCAGCCGTCATAGGTGCGCCCACAGGCCAACCTCATCTAGACCATTCCTCTTGAGACTCCCTTTCCTGGTGACTCCAATTATGTCAAGTTGCCAATGAAAGCTAACCATCACATCCTCCCTTCTCCTCTCCCTGGCTCTCCTGCTGCCAGCATCATATTCTTCTAATCCCACCAGGGCACCCATCCCTGGATGCCACACTCCCGTCTTCAGTGTAAAGGGTCCTCAAAAGAACTTTTTGTGTGGGCTGGAGAGGCGGCTCAGAGGTTAAGAGCACTGGCTACTCTCCCAAAGGTCCTGAGTTCAATTCCCAGCAACCACATGGTGGCTCACAACCATCTGTAATGAGATCTGGTGCCTTCTTCTGGCCTGCAGGAAGACATGCAGGCAGAACACTGTATACATAAATCAATAAATTTTTTAAAAGAGAACTTTTTGCTTTTTCCTAAGCCCGCTTCTTGGGTTGTATCCCTCTGTTGTTCAAAGTCACCATTACTTACCAAGTCACCTAAGAGGCAAAAATGGGGATTCTCATTCTTTAGTGAACCCTCCCCGACACATTGTGCTCTCCATCACAGCATCTTTGATATTGACACACACACACACACACACACACACACACACACACACACACACACACACACACGTTCTAGTCGGAGGCCTCTCCCACTTGCTGTTGCCTGGCCGGTGACTATGCCCTGGGTTTTGTTCTCTATCTGCACATTTGCAGACTCGGGGGTGCCTGCTGCTCATCACGTGACCTTTGGAATTAAAGTTTGTACTCTAGGAGTAATGCTAGGGACTTTCCCTTGCTTGTGGACTGTGGGATTTATTTTAAGAGGTCCCTTCGGGTGCTGTTCAGAGGATGTTAACTCCTGTTTTCCTTAGAAGGGTCACACTGTCTCTTGGCACCGAAACCAGGGGAAAAGCAGTGAAACGTTACATAGAGCATCGGGACAGCAACGGGACATCAGTTAAGCAAGACTTTGTGGGGAAGGAATGACCCCACATTTTCTTGCAAAGCAGGAATGCCCCCCAGAGGAAGGAAGAGACCACAATAATGTGACCTTGGTTCCTCTGGCAGCCGTCACATGGGGCAGTGGCAGTGAACACAGTGGAAACCGCTAGCATTTTCTTGTCCTGGTTTTCCTTAGTGGAAAATAAAGCAGCAATGCATTTTATAAACCAGAGTCTTAGGTTGTGTGGAATATGATCATTCTATTGCTTTCTTCTCCATCTCCAGCCGGTTTTGTAGTCCTGCGATTTCGACCCCTTTATCAGCTCTTGAACCTCACTGTCCTTATCTTATTTTCATTTTGTTGAGTATTTCAGGATTTCATCTCTTGCCTGCTCTGTGATGGTG
>CABHPQ010159401.1:0-35342 GCA_902168405.1 Peromyscus aztecus
CAGCTCGTGAAATACCAAGAAGCAGCTCAGCAGAGGAGAACTCACCCATGGGTCACCTCAGGCTCATTGTTGGGATGGGCTCAGCACTGACTCCTCTGAATGGTCTTATTGCCCAAATATTCCTTTTGTTAAACACTGAGTCCATAGTGGGAACCCACCCTGTATTTTATCTGTTCTCTCTGTTGGGACACGTGCTACAAGCTGACCTGGAGTCTTAGATACCGGAGACCCTCCTCGTCTGCCTTCTCTCTTCACACAGCCACCGTTTCCAGTTACAGCAGCCAAATGCAGAAGGCTCTCCCCACCTGGAAGTCCCATCTTTGTCCACTCTTGAGTCTTGAGTCATGTGCTGTTGAGTCCGTCCGGCTAAGTACCTCTTCTCATGCCTCGCGCATTATGGGTTGTTTGTCTGGAGGCTCCCTGGTCCTTCTCACAACCTCAACCCCATCTTTTCTTTCTCTACAGCTGCAGAAAGCTTGGGTGAAATATTCCTGTAACTACGACTTAAGCCAACCAACAAAAGGGAACTTCATTTGCTCACTCAGGTTTATAAGGGGAGAACGACCTGTGTGGGTTTACAAAGGGCCCGTACTGTTCTCAAAGACCTGCGTCAGAGGCAGAGATGCGTCACTATGAACTGAATGGTGTTCCCTTATACACATCCACATCTTCCTGTATTGTGACTAATTCTTAGTATTAATTGCTGATACTGAGCTGTATCAGTTACTTCCCTGTTGTGATAAAGCATCGTGACCCAGGCAACTTATGGAAGGAAGGGTTTACTTAGTCTTACAGGTCCAGAGTGTTGGAGTCTGTAATGGTGGAGGCAGTGTGGTAGTAGGTAGCAGGCTCCAGGCATGGCTGCTGGAACAGGAAGCTGAGACTGTAAAGTAAAGCAAGACAGCAAAGTAAGAGAGGCTTTTTAGTCTCAAAGCCAACACAGGGAAGGCCCCAAACGGTACACTTCCTCCAGCAAGGCTAAACCTAAACTTCCCAAGCAGTGCCACCAACTGAGGAACTGATTGCTCAAATGCCCAAGTCTTGGAGAGATTTTTCTCATTCAAACTACCATAATAAGAGATTGTACAAGATTTGGCATAGAGTAGTGACATGTTTTTAATCCCAGTGCTCAGGAGGCAGAGGCAGGTGGATTTCTGTGAGTCTGAGGCCAGCTTAGGCTATATAGTGAGACCCTGTCTCAAAAGAAAAAAAAGATTATACAAAGTCATAGGGTGGAGTCCTAATGTGACAAGGTTCAGCATCCTTAGGTGAAGGGACAGAGACATCAGAGGGCTTGCTTACCTTCTCTCCATGAACGGACATAGTAAACAGACAGCTGCCTACCCAGGTGGAGCACCCACACCACAACCCGAATTGGAAAGACCTTGACATTGACTATCCACCATCCAGAGCTGTTAGAAATGAGTGCCCGTCACTCAGGTCACCCAGTCTGGGATGTTCTATTTTGGCTGCTAACCACCCTAGGGTGTAAACCCTGGTCAGAAAGCAGGGACATTTGGGGACCACATGATGTGCTAGGTGCATTTGCTTACACTGCTTATTTATACACCTCAGTAACCTTCCATATCTGCATATCTACCCTCAGGTTATCTTCTGTAGGACTGAATTTGTGGATAGATATTATTTAAATTTGACTTTGTCATGAAATATTTTGTCTTCTCCATCTATGGTGATTGACAGTTTTGCTGGGTATATTAGTTGTAGGCCCAGGACATGGAGCCCACAGGAGGGGGTGCAGTCTAGGGTTGTTGGGCAGGTTTTAAGAGGTATTAGCAGGCAGTGGGTACCTGGCCTCTGGTAAAGTGTTCCTTTGTGTTCTTATACCTCAGTGTTTAAATTAATTCTTTATGAAGTTTGAGAGGTTTCATTTTCATTTATATGTGTTTTGGTTTTCTCCAGAGCAATGGCTCTCAACCTTCCTAATGCTGTGACCCTTTAATAACAGTTCTTCATGTTATGATGACCCCCAACTATTAAATTATTTCCTTGCTACTTCATAACTGTAAACTTGCTACTGTTATGGCTCATAATGTAAATATCTGACATGTGACCCTTATGGGGGTCATGACTCACAGATTGAGAACCACTGCTCTAAAGGCAAATAACCAAGAGAATGACTGTAGACAGACAACCTGGGTGAGTGACCAGAACAACAGATGCAAACACCTACAGAATGCAAGAGATGGAGCAGAGAATCTCAGGCGCTGAAGAAATGATAGAAGAAATAGATTTACTGATCAAAGCAAATGTTAAATCCGAAAGATTCCTAACACAAAATATCCAGGAAATCAGGGACACTATGAAAAGACCAAACATAAGAATAATAGGAATGGGAGAAGGAGAAGAAGCCCAGCTCAAAAACCCAGAGAATATATTTAGCAAAATCATAGACGAAAATTTTCCCAACCTAAAGAAGGGCATGCCTCCAAAGGTACAAGAAGCTTACAGAACAGCAAATTGATTGGATCATAAAAGAAAATCTTCTCACCACATAATAATCAAAACACTAAACATACAGAACAAAGAAGAATATTAAAAGCATCAAGGGAAAAAGGCAAAGTAACATATAAAGGCAGACCTATTAGAATCACACCCAACTTCTCAGTGGAGACCCTAAAATTCAGAAGGACCAGAACTGATGTCTTGCAGACTCTATGAAACCACAGATACCAGCTCAAACTAATATATGCATATACATCTGATATATATATATATTTATATATGTTCACACATATATACATATCAGAATTTATTACTGATAATAAATCAGAATTTATTATGAGCTTTAAGATAGTGACACTAGTGAAATCACACTAAGAAGCTGAGAACTTGGCAGTTGCTCCTTCCTTGAGGCTACTGCCTCGACAGTCAAGTAGGGAGTAGCCTCACAATAGCTGCTGCTCACTAATGCTGGCAGGCTGCCTCAGCACTCCCAATCTGGTGCCAGAAAACCACCTGGAAGATTCCTGGAGAGCCACTGGTCCCTAGTCCACAACGAACGCTTGGAAATGCTAGTTCCAATGTCAGCAATGGAATCAGCAGCAGCAAGAATGGAGGCCAAGCAAGTAAAACGCAAGATAAACTTCCTGCCATGCCCTTTGTAAATCTGGGCTGCTACCAGAAGACGCCACCCACACTCCATGTGGGCATTGCCGCATCAATCAAAACAATTGGGACAGTTCTTCAGCTGAGACTCTGTCCTGAGGAGATTCTAATTTGTAGCCAGTTGACATTAAAATGAACCATAATATCATGCATGGATGTGTATTTTATTTTATGTTCTGGTTAGCACACATGGAATTGGGTTTTGTTATGGCATTTTCGAGCAGAACTTGTTTCTGTTGATTCTTTTCCCTCCTCTTCTCCCCTATGAACTTAAATCCTCCTGGTTCTCATCCACCTCCAGCACCTCTGCCTGCCTTCATGTCTCAAGTGTCTGGTTGCATCCTCACCTCCGTCAACAGAGATGTTGCGTTTTAACCGACATGTTTAGTCCATTGACAGCTAACAGGGCTGCTGATATAGTGAGGGCCTTATGCCGCCATCATGCTTGCATTTTTAAAAAAGATTTTGAATTGTCTTCCAGTTCCATCTATCTTGCCTCCTTAATTACCACTTCCTTCCATTTCCTGTAATGACTACACAGTGATTATAACAACCTGTTAAAGTCCAATAAAAATGGTTACTTGACTCATTTTTCACACATGAAAGAACTTTGTAAAGTTTAATTCTTTTACCTTGCTTTCATATTTTGTATGGTTTTATCTATTCATTCTCTGTGTATTTTAAGTTATTATTGGTGTATAGATTTGACATTTAAATTTTGTCCACATACTTACTTTTTCTGATTCTCTTTATTCCTTGTGTTTCCATATTTTTATCTGAGATAAGCTCTCCTGTCTTAGAAAATCCTTTAATGTTTCTTTTAATGTATGCTTAAAGGCAATAATTGTTTTGATTTCAGTTTGTCTGAAAGTGTTTGTATGTTTCTTCATTTGAAAGGGAAGTTATTTTACTTGATAGGACTCAAGGTGAGGCCTTTGGGATGTGTTTACAAACAAAGACAGAACCCTCCAGGACAGGATTAGTGCCATTATCAAAGAGGTCCCAGACAGCCTCCTTGTCTTTGAATATATTATAGTTATAGTTTTTTTAAAAGTCTATCTAACAATGTTTATGCCCAAAAACATACCCAGAAACTGCTTTGACCAAGTAATTGCATTTGTAGCAAATCAGTGGAAATAAATTAAAATGCAGATAAAGCAGCATGTAGTAAGATAAGCATCACATCATTATTTGTAGTGAAAATTGGAAACAAATATAAAGTCTGACATTCAGGCAATTATCAAGTAAATTATGCCCATCTATACAATGCAATATATTGTAAAAGCAATAAAATGATGTTTCTGGGAAAAAATAGTGCAAAAATTCTTTATATTATTATCAAAAGTGACTTCAATATATTGTGTGATATTTAGTTAGATGACAAAGTTATAACCAGAAAAAGTCTGAAACTAAAGCTGTAACTCAGTTAACTGTTTATTGTAGGTAAGAGACACCACTGCATTATTTTTCTCTCATTGGAACTTGTGATTCCTATACATGACTACAGTAGATTCACTTTTCTTTTTCTTTTCAATGTGAAATTAGAAAATTTAGATCAAGCCGGGCGGTGGTGACGTAAGACTTTAATCCCAGCACTCGGCAGGCAGAGCCAGGAGGATCTCTGTGAGTTCGAGGCCAGCCTGGTCTACAGAGCAATGTAGCATGAACCTTAAGGAGCTGGGTATTGGGGTGAATGCTGGAAGATCAGAGGAGCAGAACAAGCCACAGCCACCTCACCTTGCCAATTCCTCAGCTGATCCTGTTTCCTCAGACTGGAAGCCTCTGAGTCCTCATCCAAATGGATCTCAGCTGAACTGTTGCTCAAAGGCCTAAAAACTTAACCAGCCTAGTTCCTGGTTTTCATGCCTTATATGCCTTTCTGCTTTCTGCCATTACTTCCTGGGATTAAAGGTGTGAGTCACCATGTTTGGCTGTTTCCAGTGTGACTTTGAACTCACAGAGATTCAGATGGATCTCCGCCTCCAGAAGGCTAGGATTAAAGTTGTGAGTGCCACCATTTTCTGGCCTCTATGTCTGTCTAGTGGCTGTTCTGTTCTCTGACCCCAGATAAGTTTATTAGGGTGCACAATATACTGGGGAACACAATATCACCACCGAGCAAGATCCAGGACAGGCACCAAAACTACACAGAGAAACCCTATCTCAAAAAAAAAAATTAGATTAGTTAAAGGATTAAAATCACCATTATTGTCTTCTACATAGAATTGTCCATGGAAATATTACAAAAGACTCATTTACACTGATACACATTTTTCTATGGCTCAAATCACAAAATGGCTGATTCAGATTCAACATGTCCTCTCAAAATTCAGGGGGTGGGCCTTTGAGAGGCAGCAGAGTCATGAGTTTGGGGCCCTCAAGGATGGGATTAGTATCCTTATCAAAAGTCCCGGAAGACTGCTTGGCCTTTCCATCACCTGAGGATGCTGTGGGACAGGAAGTGAGTTCTCACCACACACGAACCAGCCTGTTTACTGATCCTGGAGTTCCTAGGATCCCAGTCGAGAATCGGTTTGTAAGCCACCAAGTCTATGGCATTTTTAGCTGAAATGGACTAAGGCAGTGGTATCAACACATGATCGTTATGCAAAATGTGTATCCCAGGCTGTGTGTAGAAGACTACATCCCACACAGATTTCATCGGGAGGTCTGAAAAAATTTTATCCACTGTTCCACACAGTTCTAATCACTTTCTGAACCTCATTAGGGGCGGTAATAATGCTTCCCCAACAGGAATTAATTGAATGCTAATCAGATATGTCAGTGACTCTCATAACTGCTTCACAGAAGCCAGGATTTTGCAAATTAGCTGCTTTCTTATTTGGGAAAGGTGTGGGACGGGCCAGAAGCAAAGGCATCATTGGGGCTCACATAATTTTTTGGACTTGTTAATTAGCCTAGCAGTCCTGTTTTATCATTTCATCAGAAGATGGTTTGGGGCTTAAGCCATCCTGAGGTCATCAATTCTGACTCAGCTGATTAGCACTGGGCTCGTCAGATAATTGGAAAGGTCAGACAAAACAGTGTCTAGTCTTTCTCCTAAAGCGGAAATTATTGTTAGAAAATTTTCTAAGGGATACTCCTGCCCTTGCTGGAAAGAGCTTGGGAATTAAGCCGATCTTAACTTAGATCCTTGGTGCCTGCTGTGTGGCCTTGGGAAAAGAGCTTGTCATTGTGAACTGAAGTTCCCTACACTGAGAAATGGAAATCAACACACCTCTCCAATGGTAAAGGGTAGATGATATACGTGAAGTGTAGTGTCCAGTTTACTGTAAGAGTACAAGACATTTTCATTTGTTTGAACTTTCTTTTAACACTCCCTGGAAATCTTATATATTTGAAAAGACCAAGAAGTCTCAGTGTCAAAATGGATCAGACATTTTTCACTTTGAAGGTCAGGCTGGGTGGGCTGCTCTTGGCTTTCAGCCTTACAAGTGCAATACAAGGAATGGGAAGGTGGGTCGATGGATAAAGTGCTTCTTGTACAGCATGGCTACCAAGATTTGGATTCCCAAAACGCACACAAATGTTAAATAAGCATTGTAGCCTGTCTGTACACCGGAAACTAAGGCGGCAGAGACAGGATCCCCAGGGAAAGCTGCCCTCCACACACACACATATACAAACACGCACATACACACTCCCTACACATGTGAACACACATGTACACCATATACGTGTGCCAAAAAAAGTGAGATGTGACACAAGTGAGTTTAGGTGTGGGTGGGAACGGTAGAGGGATGGATGAGTGGACATCCTAAATTCCAGCAAAGTACAAAGACCTGGCATGAAGGATCCCATGAAGGGATGAGGGGAGTTAGTTGTATTGATTCATCTCACTAATGTTATTAAGCACACGTGTGGGCAGAGTTAGATCTGGAGAAGAGAGTAGGGATGAGACTCGCCCTGCGCCCTCTGTCTTTAGAAGGCTTACACTCTAGAAGGGAAAACAGGGAAGTGGAGTGTGCCCCAGGAAGTGATCTGAGAGATGACTAGGAACTGGCTAATGAAGACGCTAAGGAGGAGTAGCAGTCTCTTGCAGAGGAAACACACTCCAGACAAGCAAGGGATGGAAAGAACACAAGACAGTTTCAGTGAGGAGAAAGCCAAGTCAGAAAAAGAAGCGATGTTGAATCAGGCTAGCAAGGGGTTGAGATTTATGGTGGGACCACTAGGGATCTGTACCCAAAGCCACATAAGACTTTAGAACCAACTGATTTTTATAAACCTTGATTATCATGTTGCATAGTCTTTTAAGACATTTAGTTATGCTCTTAATCATGAAATAATTATAGATTCACATGTGTTTCTGTGAAAAATCGAGAGAACTTCTCTACCATCCCTCCATTCCGCTAGTGCTGATATCTCAGTGGAGCCTCATAACCAGTAAAGGGACAGTGACACAGTAAAGACGCAGAGCATTTCCACTCGCACGGGGATCTCGTGTCCCTGTTTGTGACTACACCCACTTCCTGTCAGAGCTCAACCTCTTCTTAACCCACTAATCCAGTCATCATTTCTATAATCTGATTTAAGAACGTTTAAGGTGACTTCTGATACCTACATGCCCTAGAGTGATATTTTATATTTCACCTCTGATATTGGTGAATTATATCATATTTTTTTAAAAAGCTTTATTTTTGTTGATGTGTATGTTGGGAAGGGGTAAACATGTGAGGTCAGGTGCCCCAGGCCAGAAGAGATAGTAAGAGCCATGGAGCTAGCATGGTTCACAACCACCCATGTAGGTGCCGGGAATCAAACTCAGGTCCACTGCAAAATCAGCAAACATTCTTAACTGCTGAGCTGTCTCTCCAGTCCTTCATCATCTTTCTTTCTTGTTATATATTTTCATTAATTTTTGAGAATTTCGTACTGTGCATTTTTATCATATTCATCCCCAGCTCCTCCCGTTAACTCCTTCCAGATCTATCACCATCTCTCTATTCCCTCCTAAACTTGTGTTCTATTTGTTTAAATGTCCTGTCAAGTCCAATCTGTGCTGCCCCTGTGCTCATGGATGTTGGGCCATCTCCTGGAGCATGATCTTCCTACCAGGGACCATACCCTTAGAGAAAACTGATTCTCTTGCTTCTTGAGATTTGGTTTCTGTGTGAACCCCTATCCGCTGTGCAGACCAACTTCTACGGTGAGCTCTGAGAGCTGTACTAATCTGCGGGTACAGGGATATGGGTCTAGAGGACAGTTTGACGATGTCCATTTAGCCAAAGAGTAACAGTAGGTTCACTCCTGGGGCCTGTAAGCTCCCCAGACATGGGTTCCTTCAGATTTGCCTAGTTTAAGGGAGTATGGTGCTAAAAGTATTCCCATGTAACAGTCGGAATTCCTTTGGCTTCTGTTGTAATGTTTCCTTACTCGTTTATGACTGTCTCCCTGTGGCTTTTTCAATCATCCTTGGTGTTCTTTATCCCTCCCCGCTCCTCTCTCCCTCAGTGTGTCCTTCCTCCCTCATCTGTCCCCATATAAAGTCCTCCCCCATTTTTCCTGTTCCCTGCTACCCGTACCCTACTATCGTCCTCTCTACATCTCCTTCTCTCTCACCCCCACCATGGTCCCGTTTTACTTTCCTAGTTTCTGCAGTTGCTCTGGAATATATACTGACATTTGGATTTGGAGCTAGGGTCCACTCCTGTTCAATATAGTGCTTGAAGTCTTAGCTGGAGCATTTGAGCAAAGCAGCAAGATGCAATATCAATGTACCCAGTGAGTATCTTCCTATATTGCAAAGTCAAACGGACTAAGAAATCAGAGAAACTATTCCAATCACCAAACACACACACACACACACACACACACACACACACACACACACACCTTGGACTAAACCTAACCAAAGAAGTAAAATGTGAATGACTTTTGCAATGAAATCTTTAAAACACTAAAGAAAGAAATCAGGAAGGCCCCGGAGGATAAGGAGGCTCCCATGCACACGGACTGGTAAGAGGAATCCCGTGAAAATGGCCAACCTCCTGAAGGCAACCTACAGACTCAATGCAAACCCTATCAAAATCCCAGTCCAACTCCTCACAGAAATTGAAAAGGGAACCTTAAAATGTGTTTAGAAGCACAGAAGACTCTGGATAGCCAAAACAAGCCTGAACAAAAACATTGCTGGATGATGGAGAGAACTAGCCTCTGCAGGCTTTCCTCCTCTTTCCCGTGTGTGTGCACACACATGCACATGAACAGATAAAAATGTAATTCAAACTTTTAAAATAAATGAATATAAATTAAATGTACAACATGAAATTCTGATGAACTGCTGGGAAATAGGAATGAAGGGGAATTCTGTGGGGTGCTGAGGACACGGGATAGACTCATAGCAGGTGAAGGAGAGAGCGTCTGCTACGGGGGAGGATGAAGCTGCTTCAGGCATGCATTTGGCACAGGACGTCTACTTAAAAGATTTCAGGTAAGACTGGAGTGTGTTTATTAATTTATTTTATTTTCAATTAAAATATGCAGTCATTTCCTCCTCCTGCTCGGCTCTTTCTAACCCCTCCTCCCATGTCCCACCACTCCTTGTCAAATTCATGCTCTCTTTTTCTTTAATTGTTGTTTTGCTGGCTAGATTTATGTCAGCTTGGCACAAGTTAGAGTCATCAGAGAGGAGGGAACCTCATTGAGAAAATGCCTCCATAAGATCAGGCTGTGGGCCAACTTGTAGAGCATGTTCCCAATTAGTGATTAATAGGGGAAGGCTGAGTCCCTTGTGGGTGGTGCCACCCCTGGGCTGGTGGCTCTAGGTTCTATAAGAAAGCAGGCTGAGCAAGACATCATGAGCAAGCCAGTGAGCAACATCCCCTATGGCCTCTGTGTCAGCTCCTGCCTCCAGATTTCCATCCTGTTTGAGTTTCTGTCCTGACTTCCTTCAATGATAAACAGTGATATGGAAGTATAAGCCAAATTAACCCTTTCCTCCCCAACTTGCTTTTTGATCATGGTGTTTCATTATAGCAATAGAAACTCTAAGACATTGTTGTTAAGTAAGTGTGTGTGTGCCACTCCCTGGTGGTTAAGCATTCAAATATGTGAACCTATGGAGGGTCGTTCTTATTCAAACTACCACATACTCTGTCAGCTTCTGTCCTTTAGTGTAAATGTTTACATAGTTTACATTTAATGTAATTTCTGATACTTGTAACTGAAATATGCCTCTCTGTATGCTTGTATTCTGTTTATTTTCTCTTTCTTTTCTTTCCCCCAATGAATTGGTATGGTGTCTTCATTAAAGTTACTATTGCTGTGATGAAACACCATAATCAAAAGTCATTTGGGGAGAGAAGGGTTTATTTCACTCACAGTTCCATGTAACAGTTCATCATCAAAAGCAGTGAGGGCAGAAACTCCAGCAGATCAGGAGCCTGGAGGCAGGAGCTGATGCAGACGTCATGGGGGGTGCTGCTTACTGGCTTGCTCCCCATGGCTTGCTCAGCCTGCTTTCTAATAGAACCGAGGACCACCAGGCCAAGGATGGCACCACCCACAATGAGCTGGTTCCCTCTCCCATCAATCACTAATTAAGAAAATGCCCTACAGGCTTGCTAAAGCCCCCCCTTTTTATTTATTCTTGCCTCATACATTACATCCCCATAGCAGTTCCCCTCCCTCCTCTCTTCTGAGCCCCTCTCCCCACCTCCCTCCTTCCCCAGATCCACTCCTCCTCCTTTCCCTTCAGAAAGGGCAGACCTCCCAGGGCTATCAACAAAACATGGCCTATCAAGTTCTATTAAGACTAGGCACATCCCCTTGTATTAAGGCTGGACAAGGCAACCCAGTAGGAGGACAAGGGCCCCAAAAGCAAGCAAAAGAGTCATAGACAGTCTCCACTCCCACTGTTAGTAGTCCCAAAAGAACACCAAGCTACCAATCATAACATGTATGTAGAAGGCACAGCTAAGACCCATGCAGGCTCCCTGATTGTCGGTCCAGACTCTCAGCCCCTATGAGCTCTGGTTAGTTGATTCTGTGGGTTTTCTTGTGCTGTCCTTGACCCCTCTCTAAAGCCCCATCTTATGGAAGCGTTTTCTTAGTTGAGATTCCCTCCTCTTTGATGACTTGAAGCTATGTCAAGTTGAAATAAAACTAACCAGCACATATGAGTTACTCAATCGTTTTTAAAATTTGGGTTTTATTTATCCATGCTGTTTTTAGTATCTATACTTGAATAACTTTTTAGTGGTTTCTCTAGGTGTTAGTTTATAAATACAGTTTAGTATATATATATAATATATATATTATAAGTGGATTAATTCAGTTGTTTTATATCAGTTACGATCAAGCATGAAAAGCTCACTTCCGATTAAGTCTATTTGCATATCACTATTGTGCAGCCTTGTTTATATGTCATCTTGACACAGACTAGTACAATCTGGGAAGAGGGAGCCTCAAATGAGAAAATGCCCCTATCAGATGCCCTGCAGGACAGTCTGCAGAGCATTCTCTTGACTGAAAATTGACATGAGAGGGGCAGCCCACTGTGGGCAGTGTCACCCCTAGGCAGGTAGTCCTGAGTAGCATAAGAAATCAGGCTGTGCAAGCCATGAAGTGCAAGCCAGTAAGCAGCACCACTCCATGGCCTCTGCATTAGCGCCTGCCTCCTGGTTCCTGGCTTGAGTTTCTGCACCATGACTTCCCTTAGAGAAAGAGTGTGACCTAAGAGTACTCTTTCTTCCTCAACTTGCTTTTGTTCATGGTACCTTATCATAGTAACAGAAACTCTAACTAAGATGACCATTCATAATTTATTTTTAAAACATTTTCTTCACACTTTTAGAACAATATCCGACAGTGTAATATTTTGTTTTAAGTATCAAATGTGATTTATAAACCTCGAGAGAAAGAAAGCTTACAATATATATACCCATTCTTGCCCGTGGCATTTTCTCTTCTTTCCTGGTATTTCAAGATTTTTTTTCCTATAATTTCCATTCTATTGGGACAATTTATTTTAGCCATTGTTTGAGAGGAGGCAGGCTAAGGATAAATTTGTTACATTTTCTTATTCTGAAAATGTCTTGAGTTCCCCTTCCTGCAGTATATTTCGGCAAAGTATAGAATCAAGCATTGGTGAGTGGATTCTTTTCCACTTCTTAGTGCCGCTGTTGTTTCTGATGAAATCCGTGGCCATTTTAATTGTCTTTCCCTGGAAAATGTATGGTTTTTCTCGGACAATTTCCAATATTTTTCTTTCCTTTTCGTTTTTTAGAAGGTTAAATATGTATCACATCTTGGTATGTTTTGAGGGCCTGTATCAGTTATTCTCATGTCTTAGATCTATAGACTTGCCAAATTCAGAGTACTTAGCTGTTTTTCTTAGAATATTTTTTCAACTTCTCCCTCTTAGTCTTCCCCTTCCCGGGGCTCTATAATGTTTTATTTTATTTTATTTTGGTTTGGTTTTTTTGTTTGTTTGTTTGTTTGTTTGGTCGGTTTTTTTCAGACTCCCATAAGTTTAAGCTCTGTTTGTTTTTCTCTATTACTCTAATTGGATTATTTCACTTCTTTTCTTGCATTGCCGTTGTTTTTCTTTCCCCTCCATCCTTCTAGACATTCCATCCTCTGACATTCTTATTTCAGCCACTGCAGTTTCCAGAGATGCACTTGCTTTTTTTATTAAGAAAATTTTTTATTAATTTTACTTACCAATCAAAGATCCCCCTCTTCCCTCCTCCTGCCCCTTGAGCCTCCCCCTACCCACCCCCCATTTCCCTCCTACAAGAAGTTATGGCCTCCCATGGGGAGTCAGCAGAACCTGGTACATTCAGTTGAGGCAGGCCCAAGACCCTCTCTCCTGCACCAAGGCTATGCAAGGTGTCCCATCAGAGGTAATGGGCTCCAAAAACTCTGCTCATGTACCAGGGATGGATCCTGATCCTACTGCCAGGAGGCCCCTTAAGCAGATCAAGCTACACAACTGTCTTGCTTATGCAGAGGGCCTAGTCCAGTCCCATGCAGGCTCCACAGCTGTTGATCTAAATTTCATGAGTCCCCACTAGTTTGGTTTGGTTGTCTCTGTATGTTTCCCCATCATGATATTGATGCCCCATGCTCATAGAATCCCTCTTCTCTCTCTTCAACTGGACTCCTGAGCTCAGCCTGGTGTTTGGCTGTGGATCTCTGCATCTGCTCCCATCAGTTACTGGATGAAGGCTCTATGATGACAGTTAGGGTATTCATCGATCTGATTACTGGGGTAAGCCAGTTCAGTTCAGGCACCCTCTCCACTATTGCTAGTAGTCTAAGCTGGGGTCATCCTTGGGGATTCCTGGAAACTTCCCTAGCACCCAGTTTTTCCCAACCCCATAATGCCTCCCTCTATCATAGTATCTCTTTCCTGGCTCTTCCACTCCATCCCTGTTCCAGCTGGACCATCCCATTCCCTTATGTTCTCATCCCCCATCCCCTACCCTCCTCATCCCCAGTTTACTCATGGAGATCTCATCTATTTCCCCTTTCCAGGGCAATCCATGTATCCCTCTTTGGGTCCTCCTTGTTAGCTAGCTCAGAGTTGCAACTTTTAATTGGCTCTTCTGTGTATTCTTTATTTGCCAAATGTCTTGTTTGCATGTGTTATGAGCACATCTGTTCCTGCTTCGTCCAATCATGTCTGTTTAAAAACCTTCATGAGATAACCTTTATGTCTGTCACCTTGATGCTGGCCTTTATTGCATATTTTCCATTTAGGTTGAAGTACTTCTAGTTCATTGTATGATGGCATGTGCTTTTCTATTGAACGCATTTTGTCTTATGTTCCGAGACTCAATGTTTTATTTTAATCATATGCTTTTGCTAACCTTCTTTGAAATTACTCTAGCAATGACAGAGTTGGTGCTTGTAACTTCCAGGTGGGCGTAAAAATACCAGTTCACTGTTTGATCTTTGTAATACCCATGGGAGAGAGGACTCCTCACGACTACTGGGCAAAGATGGGCATCGCCTCCCTCCATGGTCTCCACTGGCACTGTAGTGAACCAGGGACCCAAAACCAGCAGGTGGAAATGTTCTACCCCTAGAGTTGGTGGTTTCTCTACTTGGTTTACCAGATGGTACTGCTGGGTTATCCCATTACAGCCTTATGAGGATGAAAATTAGTTCCCCAGTTTTGCTGGGTGCTTAATAGTGAAGCCATAGGTGGCATTGTGACGTTTTGGCAGAGCCGGGTAGTTGCTGTGTGAGAGCTCCCTGTCTGCTTTGCCCCTGGTTCAGCTACAGACAGGAAACTCTTCCTGGGGCTGTTCCTGTCTGCGTCCCTTTACATTCCCAAGTTACTGGCTTCTTTAACACCTAGTCAGAGACATACGTCACAAAACACAAATCCAAGGAATTCAGCCATTCGCCATTCCTCAGATCCGGAGCACCCTGGCTATGCATTTCCTTTACCTTTCAGAATCATTCACATCTTTTTTTTTTTTTAATGAATCACATCCAAGGAACCGAAGTACCCACTAGACCGCTAGGAGACACATACCTGCTCTGTCTTCTCCTCCATCATCATTGCTTTGGCAGGAAAAGCACAGAAAGGGTGACATGAGAGGCTGTTTGTATCTACATGAATGTGTTCTGTTTTACACATGGAAATAAGGACTAAACAGGTGAAACCTCTGTTCCGGCCACACATCTGCCAAGCTGTTCGGAGCAGCCCCGCTAGAAGCCAAATGACGTGGTTGTCTAGCCAGGATTCTATCATCTTTATTGATCTTATTTAGTGCCTTAGTGTGTGTATGAGTGCACGTGTGTACACATGTGAGGGGGTGGTTGTGTACGCTAATGTGTACCCCAATGGTAGCCAGCGGACGGTGTCAGGTGTCCTCTGTTTTTTGTTTTGGTTTTTCCTCCTGGCAGTTTCCATTCCCCTCAGCCCTGTGGTTACAGTCTCACAGCTGGGGTTACAGAGTGAGAAGGTCAGCCAGACCCTGAGATCCAAATCCAGGTCCTCAGGCTTGCAGCGTGCATGCTTCTGACAAGGGAGCGCACTCTCCAGTTCCTCTATCATCTGTAAATCGCACACTAAAGGGTTCCTTTATCACCAGACATGTCTGCGAGATGACTGAAACCTCAGTGTTGACCTCAGCACCTCCTGTGAGGTCAGGCAAAGGTTATCTGACTCCTTGGTACCACATTCAAGCAACCAAACCAAGTAGCAACGTGTCTGCACTCAAGCTTAGCTGACACTAGAGAGAAGTTTTTCTTTTTTTTTTTATTTTTTGCGCTTGTAGGCAGTGGGGTGGGGTGGGGTGGGGGCTTAGACAGAAAAGAAACCAATTGTTTACTTATGCAGACTGAAAGAAAAATTGCCTGGACTTGCTTGCTTCCTCTAGTGTAAGTGACTGGCAGTTTTGGTTCATCTTAGTGGTCACCGATGGCCAAGGGAAAACATTGAGAGACTGTGGGCTGGAAGGGAAGGCAAGAACACTTGATCTCCTTCCATTTCTGACCCAGAGTTCCTGATATTTGAGTGAGACACTCTTGGGTAAGTCTAGGCTAACCACAAGCAGAAGAGGTGAGGGATGTTGCAAGGGGGTGTTTCTCAACAGCCCTTTCCCAACCGACTGTGACGTCTGCTTCCAGTGAACATTTAAAACCCTTTCTGCATCAGTTCAAACAAGAAGGTAAGCCAAACCTTTGAAGACACAAAGTTGCTTCCTCTCAAAGATAGGCTTTCAAAGAGCCAAAGGCAAGATACTTAGATAACTTGATCCTTCTCAGCCTCAGAGAATCGCTGAGCTGGGAAGATCAGAGTGAGGATTTTAATTCCCAGTCTGGGGGAGGGAAAAGAGCAAGAGTGCCTTTCTTATATGCACATCGACTCCTCATGTGCTCATGCTAAGGAATTCATTTTTTTTCTAGCCTTTACTTCCTGTCACTGTCCAGTGGATAACCGGTCTACCCTCACAGCATCCACGAAGTCAGCAGAGCAAAGGCAGCGCCCTCCTGTGGACTCTTCTGAAATTGGTTCCTCCAGGTACACGAGAGAGCCTCAGAAATGGCCATGCTGTCCTGAAACACACACAAAAAGGATTTCTGCAGCGGGGGATTGGAGCAGGAGGTGGTGGGCACACGGAGCCTGCGCTCTCTAAGCAGGGCCTGGCAGGTGAAAGGACACCTGAGCGTTAGTCCAGGCACACAGTGCTGCAGACGCTTTAGGAAAAAACCCTTATTCCAAGGATAGCTGGGAAGAGCAGGATCCCCAGTAGGAATTCCCCATGTGGCACAAAAACAAGCTGTGTGACCCGGCTCTGCATCTCCCATTGAGCCTTGTCTGGTTTTAGAAGGGATATTCTTAAAAGAGACCGCTGGAAGAGAAATGAGTGGAGAGAGTGCTAGTTTAGAAAGTGTTAATACATGTTGCTTCCCCCTGGGTTTGTGGTCAGGGGCTCATACAAGGGACTTCAAGGCAGCGTACACTTGCTGACCCGACAACATCCTTTTTAATGAGGAAAGCCGAGTTCTCAGAATCTGTGTGACCGGGTCCCACAGCAGGGCAGGGGCTGCAGCCAAATCTGACTCCAAAAGTCCTGACTCTCCCTATTTTCTGTCCAGGCCAGTCATCGATGAAACAGTTCTATGAAAGCAGAGACTTGTTGAAGGGACAAGAGGAAAGGGACTCACTACCTTTCCTCCTTCAAAAGTAGCTGTGTCTTTCCAGCCCTCCCTGCTGCCTATGGGGGGGGTGGAGGGGGAGACAGTGTCTCTTTAACAGTCTGCTCCTCGCCTCTGCTCATTTCAACTCATATGCATTTGCATGTGAAAATTACCTTTTCCTAGCTCCGGAATTGATGTTTGCCTGTGCAAGGAGGGAGACCCCTTTCTTTGAAGCTTGAGAAGACATTGCTATGAAAAATAATTATTGTTCCCGTTCTGATCGTCACCCTGTGGCCTCTTGCACCTCAAACATCAGACTGTGCCGACAAGAAACCACACACCCCAGCAAGCATCCATTGTATTTTAAGCACAGGCCCTTCTGAGACAAGCAGGCATCGCTTACCTCTGATTTACTACACTAAAACCTGGACCCTGCAACTTGATTTCCCCTGTTTTTGTGTCTGGATCACTTTCTGATAACTGCTATAATTTGATTTCCCAGTGTACGGATCCATTTTGCAGGCACTGGGGGGGGGGGTCCCTCTCTTGGTATGCATACAAGAATATCTCTAAGTCCAGTGAACAGGACAGCTTGGCTGGAGTTAGGAACGCAGGTCTACTGACTTAAACCGGTACAGAAGGCTCCTTCCTGCCAGCACTCAGTCTCACCCTCTGCCTCCGCGATTGCAGGGGTCTACATGTTGCTTCAGCAACATCCTGAAGGTTGAGTTTCCTCTCTGGTATCTACCCAGCTTCACCCAGGTAAACAGGAAGGTGGGGGCTGACTCACTTTCACAGCCTGCCTGTAGTGAGGATAACAGGAGTGATGAACCTGTCACATGATCTCCCTTCTCAGAGTGTCTTTCTACTTCATCAGTGCCTATCTTCAGATTAATCCTATCAAAAACCCAAGAGTTAGATATGACCATTCCCTTTGAAATATGAAAAATGCAGAGTCAGAGAGTGTTTTCTTCGGACTCATACCAGGTATGGTATGAAGGCACCTTCTTGGCAAACTCTCTGAGGATGGTGTCCCTGGAGTCTGTATGGGGATGCTCATGGGTTCGCGCTTCAGCCCACACTTTCTACTGTAGGTACAGGGATGCTGAAGGTTCTGTGTGACTCTCTGAAAGCCCTAGGCCATCAGAGAGCATGACAACAATCCCTTCTGCCAGCGAGGCTGCACAGCTGCTAAGCAGAGGCAGTCCATGTAACACTGTGTGGAGAGTCCCTGCTGCCCCTGCTTTGTACTGACTCAAAAGGAGTCACACCCAGAAAGGCCTTCATAGGGAACAAAGCTCAGAGAATCCAGAATATGTAGCCAACAGCCCCTCCCACTCAGCTATATTAAATATAGTCACGCACTGTGTGTCGATGCGGTTTCAGTTAACCAGGGACCACAACCTCAGCCCCGTGAGATAGTAACCGAGCTGAATGATCTAAATTCTGTAGCCATGTCAGTGGTACTAAACATTATCAAGTGTCTGTGGGTGTCTCAGTTGGAATTTCTATGGCTATGATGAAACACCGTGACTAGGACCAAAAGCAACTTGGGAAGGATAGGTTTTACTTCATTTTACATATCCAGATAACAGTCCATCACTGGGGGGAAGTCAGGGCAGCAACTCAAACAGGGCAAGAACCTCAAAGCAAGAACTGAGGCAGAGGCCATGGAGGGTACTGCTGACTGGCTTGCTCCTCATGGTTTGCTCATCTTGCTTTTTTATAGCACCCAGGACCACCTGCCCAGGGATGGCACCACCCACAGTGATCTGGGTCCTCCCACATCAATCATCAATCAAGAAGATGCACTATAGGCTTGCCCACAGGTCAGTCTGGTGGGGGCGTTTTCTCAGTTGAGACTCCCTCCTCCCAAACGACTCTAGCTTGTGTCAAGTTGATGCAAAACCTAGCCAGCACAGTGCAGATGCTAGTCTAATTACCCAACTCTGCTGCTTGTAACCCATGAAATAAACAGGCTTGGAGACGTCATCAATAGGGAGAATGATTCCACTCCTCATGACCCATCAGGACAACCATACTGCTCTGTGTCTGTTTCCTGAATAAGCTTTTGACCCTCACAGTAGAACCACTGTGGTCACAAAAATGAAAAGATTAGATCCCAGGTAAGTCATGTGATATGCTCAAGGTCATTACTCCAGACATTGGCAGAATTGGGTCCCTCACTCAGGGTTTCTGGCACCAGGTCCAGAGCTATCCAATACTCACCCAAACACTAAGAACACATGGCAAGCCTCGTGGAGGACACTAGATGGCCACTGATACAAGCATGTTCTTTGTACATTTGCCACACCCACAGAATAACATACAGACAAATATGCTAACTAGGGTATTTCAAAGAAGGAAATTGTCTATCTGGATGTTAGTTTGGAAAAACCTCCTCCTGGTAAGTATATTCAGGGCCCACAGCAGGGAATTTGGATGATGAACAACACCGTGGACTGCAGAGGCGAAGTTAGACTTGCCTTTGAGTTGACTTTTTTTCTTTTCTCTGCCCAGTGTTTGCAAAGCTCTGTTGCACAGACAAGAACTTCTAGAGCAGATTTTTATCTTCAGCACAATCTGTAGGTAGAGCATGCATCAGTAACCCTCTTAAAGCCTTTGGAGGATGTGTGCAGGAAGTGCTCTGAAACCCCCATTTCCTGTGGCACCAAAGGAGATAAAGGGGAATTGCTGGTCGAGATATATGCAGCAGAGAGGAAGTGCTAGAGTCCTAGTCTTCAAACAATGAAAATTACAGGTCTTCTCATGTCTGGGGCACAGTAATCCATGAAAAAAAGCTGCTGAATATAAAGTGGGGGTACCAGGATTCTCTGTTCTCCACTTGGTGATTGTAAATCCATCCGCCCCCACCAGCCTGTGAAGTCACTGAAGTAAACACGTAGGCAGAAAGCTCTTGGAATTCCTCAAGGATAACTTAATCTACTTGCAATTCAGTTTGTAGACTAGGGGCTGGTGCAAACCTCTACTCTGGGAAGCAGAGCCTGCTGTAGGGGGGAAAGTAGCACAGCTAACCCTGGGATGGAAGCCACAGAGCTGGACTGGGATCATTGAACTAGGTGAATGAGTATCTTCTAGAAGCTGCATCATCTGCCTTAGGTGGGCTGGGTGTGGATGTGTAGACAACTCCGCCCATTCAATGACCCCACTTCTCAGTTTTAGAAAATAATCTTGATGCTGTTTAACAACTTATAAAAAGGGTTATGATCTGTTGAGAAGTAAAACTGAAGGTCATCAGGCAGAATGTCTGCACCTCCTCTCCAGTCTCATTACGTGTGTAGCATGTTCTACAAAAACCACTGCACTAGGAGAATTAGTGAATGTTGAGACCACTGCTTGTTCAAGGGAAAGCAGAGGTGAGGCCCCTGCCAGCCCCTGGACACAACACTACTGTCATGAGCATCGTCTCACTCCTGATTAATATACAGCCTTGTTTTATTCATGTTTCTGCCTAAAGAAACTCCACTTACTATTATAACTTTTGATGCCTTCACATTGAGCTCTCCAGCATCCCTGTACCGGAAAGCTGAGCCTTATGTAACCAACACACACATTTCCTCATCACAGCCTTCTTGTGCTTAAGGCCATGAACTATCACTTTTGGTTTGTGCCATGAAAACACGTGGCACCAAACAGACCTTGAAAAGGCCCTTTCAAGTCATTTTCTCACTTGCCATCCCTGTCAATGGCCATGAAATACCACAAATACTGATTCCAGGTTACAAATGAAATGTAACATGTAGGTGAATTCTGAATACAGAGTCCACAAACAACGAGAATCAACAGTATTGTTTTTATCAACACGAAGTATTATTGAACTTGAAACATCACAGCTAAGCTCACATGGGAGAAGAATAATGATTGTAGTCTATGCACCTGAACCAAGTACCAAGTGTCCTTCAAGTGGCAAAATCCAAAGTAGTCTCTCTCAGTGAGGTGTGCTTGCTTTCCTTTGCTGATTACAAAAAGAAAATACAGTCAGATACCCATTCTGGTCCTGGCCCTAAGTCCTCCAGACACCACACATGCACGAAGTTTGTCCCCAACTCCTCTTACCATGAATCACTAAATCTATGCGGACCCCTCTATTTTCCCAATCTGAAAATTTCATCCTTTCTTTAATAGTTTTTTTTTATTTTATGCATATATGTGGTTGCCTGAGTGGGTGGATGGGCACCATGATGCCCTCAGTGGCTAGAAGAGGGCATCAAATCCCCAGAAAGTGGAGTTAAGGGCAGTTAGGAGCCACCTGATGTGGGCGCTGGGAACCAGACCCAGGTCCTCTGTAAGAGTAGCAAGTATTCCTAACCACTAAGATATGTCTCCATCCCTTTAATAAAAAGAATTCTCAACTAATACTAAGAAACTGTAATATTTTAGATTAAGTACTCAAACAGTTTTAAAACAGTACAAATAGTTTAGGCCAGGTTGCTAGGGATGAAACTCAGGCTCTCAAGCATGCTAAGTAGACGTTCTATCACTAAGCCACACTCCTAGAACCAAGATTCAAAGACTTCCTGCCCCCCTCTAAATACCTCACAGCAGACCTCTGTGTATACTGCTCATGTTCCTTTCTAGCTTCCCTGGAAAGCAGTTTTAACATCACCAAAGACATTCACCAGAGACACCGATCTCTGCTGTTTAATTTGCTCGAGATATCTGTTTTTAAAATTATAAACAATAGGAACACTCTAAAATGTTTTCCCACTCCACAGTGGTGGCATATCAGGAAAAGACTTTTCCTAGTTTATTAATAAAATATTTCTTTCTAATGTAGCTTTCAAGCCTAGAATTAGTTGAGATAGTAAAAGCTGTTTCTCCTATACGTTGTTTTTTGTTCAGAATAAATAAGACACCACTTCTTCATAAAGAGAAGGTGTATGGGTTTGAATTTGGGGCAGCTCCCTCCTTTGCTAATAGACAATTTGAGGCAGAGGAAAGGAAACCTGCCCTTGTCTTTCAGTACATACCTTAACACGGTTTCACGAATCTTCCTGGAGTCGCTCCATGAGTCGTAGTCCCCACAGTCTAGTTTACTATCTCCTGTAACCGTTGAAGCCACTAGGATGCCTCATCTGGACTGTCACCAGGTGGAGGGACTTAGAATCACCATGGACACAGATCCGGGGCGTGTGTGTGAGGGACTGCCTAGATTAGGTTTACTGAAGTGGGAAGACCCACGTGAAATGCAGTGAAAAGATGAAAGCAAGCTGAGCACAGGTGTGGACTCCTCTCTGCTTCTTGACTATGGATGCAAGGTGACCAGCCACTTCCTGCTCCCATCACCCTGGTGACCGGCCACTTCCTGCTCCCGTCACCCTGGTGACCAGCCATTTCTTGCTCCTGTAACCCTGGTGACCAGCCACTTCCTGCTCATGTCACCCTGGTGAAAAGCCACTTCCTGCTCCTGTCACCCTGGTGACCGGCCACTTCCTGCTCCTGTCACCCTGGTGACCGGCCACTTCCTGCTCTTGTCACCCTGGTGACCGGCCACTTCCTGTTCCCGTCACCCTGGTGACCGGCCACTTCCTGCTCTTGTCACACTGGTGACCGGCCACTTCCTGTTCCCGTCACCCTGGTGACCGGCCACTTTTTGCTCCCGTCACACTGGTGACCGGCCACTTCCTGCTCCCATCACCCTGGTGACTGGCCATTTCCTGCTCATGTCACACTGGTGACAAGCCACTTCCTGCTCCCGTCACCCTGGTGACCAGCCACTTCCTGCTCATGTCACATCGTTGACAAGCCACTTCCTGGTCCCATCACCCTGGTGACCAGCCACTTCCTGCTTCCGTGATCCTGGTGACAAGCCACTTCATGCTCCTGTCACCCTGGTGACCAGCCACTTCCTGCTCCTGTCACCCTGGTTACCGGCCACTTTTTGCTCCCGTCACCCTGGTGACCGGCCATTTCCTGCTCTTGTCACCCTGGTGACCAGCCACTTCCTGCTCATGTCACCCTGGTGACCAGTTACTTCCTGCTCCTGTCACCCTGGTGACCAGTCTCTTCCTGCTCCTGTCACCCTGGTGACCAGCTACTTCCTGCTCCTGTCACCCTGGTGACCAGCTACTTCCTGCTCCTGTAACCCTGGTGACTGGCCACTTCCTGCTCCCGTCACTATTTGCTCCTTCTTGTGCTGGGCTGCATCCCTTAGAACTATCATCCTAAACAAACCCTTTCTGCCTTGGGTTGTTTCCCTTGGGCATTTTGCCACAGCGATGAAATAAGTGCCTACCTAATATGTAGAGCTTCTGTGTTTAGTGGTAAGGAAAAACCTAAGCAAACAGGAGCATGGTTTTTGTCACTGTCCAGGGCACGGACCTCAAAGTGTCAGCTGGCAAAGCACGGCTGATTTCAGGAGATTCTGACCATGTGCAGAGTCTGAGATCCAACTTGAACCAAGTCCAGGAAAGACACGACCTGGGTAATGGGAAGTGATGGGAAGGAAGTGGGAAGTACTCACAGGAAGTGGCTGCTTCTCCATAAACAACTCTCTAAGAGCCTCTTTCTGTCCAAGGAACTGTACTCTGAAGTTCTCTATGGCTCTCCACTCTTTTGGGGACTGTCACAGTTATCACACTACTGTATTCTTAGTCAAAATTCTGAAACTCAAACACCAAAAACCAGAATATTTTACTGTTTGTAAATTACGCCACAATAAATCGGGCATCTCAAGTTCACTGTGGACCCCGGGTTAGAAAATTCCATGCCTGCCAGAGAAGAGGCAAAGAATAACAAATTCCTTAGGTCAACATTGCTACTGACTCCCTGAAAACGTGCCTGGCCACCTTCTTTCAAGGAGGCAGAAGTCCAGAAGCTCGAGCCCTGGTTGCACTGTGTTGCCTGTGGGGAAAGCATTTAATATCATTATCCACTCCCAACACTGAGTGACAATGTTTTCTATCCCCACTGGGCAGAGAGATTTCAAGTATGAATGTGATCTTAATTAGATGCTCCTCCTTCCAACCCAGTTATGAAGATGGTTGCGCTGAGGTCAGAAGAAGACGGGAGAATTTGATTAAAGTCAGTCACCAGGAAAATACCATTAGTGTAGATGTGAAACCTGAAAAGGACATGACAGGCTCCAATCTCCTCACCCACTGCACTGACAATTATGCTCTTAATGGGAGTTTCTATTTTGACTCTTCGGTATGTTCACGATATATTAGGAAAACAATCCATTTGATGTCCGATTTGAAAATATGAGCCTGAAAACATGCACAAACCTATTGAGGCACCATGCTGAGCTGTTCGTCTCCCACAGTCCCAAACTACTAGCCCCTCTTAGCTTTGGTTTCATTACTCTGACAGCTGAACCAGCATGCTCATGGCTTGCTCTGTCTTGAATGTCTGGGGAGAGGAAAAGGATTGTCAGGTTACATATTGTCGGTGTTTTCTAAATTAACTTGAGCTCTGTCTGCATGTTCAAGCACATACACAATACCTGAGTAGGTGGAAGGTATAAGTTCATAGTTCCACTTGACCAGGTAGCCATGTCATGAGAAGCCAGGTGTCATCCTTGTGATGTAAAGGGGAACGTAACCACTTAAGTTTATATTTAATAGATAAAATTCTACACTAAAATGAATCTATGAAATATAGATACTCATTACTCATAAATGGGTGTATGTACTACAAAGGATCTTTATCAGCATGCTGTATCTGCATGGTGACTGAGAACAGAGAGCCAGGCAAATCTGAGTACCATATGTACAATATGAAAGTTGAAAGTTTGTTTGGTCGGTTTTCACTTTGTTTTGTTGTCTATTCAGGGTCTGACTATGCAGCCTTTTGCTGGCCTGGAACTCACAGAGATCATCCATCTACCTCTGCCTCCCGAGTTCTGGGATTGAAGAAGTGTACCAAAAAAAAAAAAAATGAACAAAAAGCATCGGCAAATATCAAGATGCCTCCACTGGTTCATAAAAACCCTCTTAGTCCAGCGTCCCCAGGACAGCAGTGGGGCCACTGTGCCTGCCTGACAATAAAGCACATCAGGACAAGAGTCTTGAGGTGTATTCCTTCCTAAATGATTACAAACGGAACTCAGTCTTCTAGATGATCCAGGCCATCGGCACATCTCTCTTATTTTTTAAGGGCATATTTCAATAAAGCAAGTTACCCTGTAGTTGTCATATGAAATGGATTGAACCATTTCACTTCCTAAACTAGTGTTGAAGTGACAGAAATTGGATTTCTAAGGAAAACATGACAAGGACATAGAAAGGAGAGAGAACAATTATGGAGCAGTGAGATTAGTGGACAGTTGGAATCCAGAGAGGTTGGTGGAGGGGGTACCTGGCCTACCTCACAGGCAGCCAGGTCTTTGGACAGAAACTCACACTCCCAGGATGCATGGGGGTGCAGAATTAAAAACAGACACCAGCTGCACACCAGCTGCCTTTCTTTCTTGTTGTAGACAGCTCTGCCCCATGGGACAGTTGCCATGGGCTCTGTAGCTTCACAACACCTTCAACTTGATCAAACCTCCACAGACCCTCTGTTCTGCAGGACCCTGTAACCATGAAGCCTGTGGTTCCTATTAAGATCTGCGCCTTACTCTTCAGGGTGGATATGCTCTACAGCCTAGGTTTGGATGCCCTTTCAGAATGCCTGGCAGTAATGGGTCCCCTTCCTGGCCAGGGTGCCCTATGATTGTTCCACCAACCTGCCCAATCTTCTAACCCACAGCCCTCATGACCCATCTGGACCTCATAGGACCCATCTTCACTGAGCATAAGTGGAGAGGTCCCCACTTGGTTCAATCACAGACACATGTGTTTCCTCTTCACAATGTGGTGCTGTTGCTGTACTCGTGGGATGGCATCACACAGACTAGAGAAAAAAATCAATAGCAAGTAACAAAAACAGTATATACAATAACACAATATTTTATAATAAACCATAAGTATATAGTACCTGTCTACTATCAGTGCTTATAGACACCTGTACCCCTCTTGTGCATTGGGTATTAACTCACACTGACTTGCCATGCAGCTCTGTCACTGGAAGGAATAATGTTTTCTGTTGCACTTTGATGGTTAGCCTCCTACCTGTCATTCACTGTCACCATTGGCAAGTTATTCCTGTCCGTGGCTTTTATGTCATGAAGAGACACTCTTCTATTAACATTCTGGTTACTGATCAGTTTTAATCATTTCATAAATACTAGCTAGATGGTCTTACAAGACTTAGCAAAAATGATCTGTGTTCAAGAACATGATTTAAATCTATATGATTTTTGTATTATATGGAATGGAAACTATAGAAAGCTAAGAGAACAGCCCAAAGCTGTATGACCTTATCATTTTTTTTCTTTCCCTTTTTTTTTTCTTTCCGGAGCTGAGGACTGAACCCAGGGCCTTGCACTTGCTAGGCAAGCGCTCTATCACTGAGCTAAATCCCCAACCCGACCTTATCATTTTTAACATGATGCCAACCATTACCAGGCCCTTCCCTGGAGCAAAACTATGGCTAGTAAGAGAGCTGATAAACTTTAAGCTTCATGATGGCTCACTTAAACCATCCCCAAGAGAAAGGCCCATGTAGAGTTCATGTGAATGGTTGTATATGCTTGTCAAAATGCTGGACTCACTCCATCTACACCTCTGCTACCATGTTCCCATCATGTCAAACAGCACAGGAGTGTCCATGAGTACCTTTGGGGTCTGGCTACAAAGCAAGTTGAGTTGAGATATAGTGAGATTGGCTTCATGGAAGTATCTGCATATTTCCTGCAGTGACTCCTATAGAGTTGAAATGTTGATGCCTATCCTTCTGCACAAGTGACTCCCAGGGTACAGTCACAGACCATGTGGACTTACTCAACATTGAAACACCAAATACACGGCATATGTCCAGATATGGCCACATTCTACCGCCTCAAATACCAGAAGCTTATGATTAGTGCATAGAAAAAAAAGAAGACGTCTAGAAGACCATTCTTCTAAATTTCAAAACTTCCCTTTGATACATGAAAGAAGCTTGGCAGAGGTTTGCCAACTTTGGTAACCACCCTAACACTTTAACCTGCATCACTGTGAGCTTTATCTGTGTCCTCAATGTAGCAGCTTAGAAAACTAAAAGAAATTTCTCAAATTACCAAGAAAAGTTTAACTAATGGGGACAATAAAATATGAAATTATTTTAGTATTCTCTGTATTGCAATGCCTGCAGTGTTTGTTCCCTTTTAATTGTGTAGCATGTGACTACTTTTTCTACTCTTCATACTTTCTTCATATCTAATAGTTTTGATTGGTGGCCTTAAACTCCTGACCCTTCTGCCTCCACCTCCCAAGTTCCTGGATTGAGTGTGTGTACCACCTCACCTGATAGGCTTATATCTAAACATTCATTGTCATTTTGTATTTTTATCCACAAAGAAGGTTAGATGCACAAAGCTGAGATCTGATTCCTGCCTCTCCCTCAATGTAAGAATCTTGTTTCTTAAATTGCCGTGGGACCACAGAGATCCTTTTGGAGGAGACCACAGAGGAGTCCAGGGGACTTCAGAGGTCCGGCTTCCCACACAGTCATTGCAAGCAGATAAGAACAAACTAAGTATGGGGTAGGAAAGGCCTGACCTGGCCACTTCTTATGAGGGCAGATGACACCTTATCATTGCCCTCTTAACTCATGTGAGACAAATAATACATCTAGAAGACCCTCCCCCTAGGCCAGCAGCACCCATAACAAGGCCTTGGTTAGAAAGGGATATGCATTGTTTTTCAACAAATGGTGCTGGACAAATTGGACAGCTGCATGTAGAGGAATCCAAATAGGTTCATATTTATCAACCTACACAAAAGTCAACTCCAAATGGATCAAAGACCTCAATATAAAACCAGATACACTGAATCTGATAGAAGAGAAAGTGAGGAACAGCCTTGAACTCATTGGCACAGGATAAGAATTTCTAAGCAGAACACCATTAGCATAGGCACTAAGATCAACAATTAATAAATGGGACTTCAAGAAACTGAAAAGCTTCTGTACATCTAAGGGCACCATCATCAGACAAAGCAGCAGCCTACAGAATGGGAAAAAATCTTTATCAGCTCTACATCTGATAGAACGCTAATATCCAAAATATAGAAAGAACTCAAGAAACTAGATATGAAGAAAACAAATAACTCAGTTAAAAAGTGGGGTACAGATCTAAATAGAGAATTTAAAAAAAGAAACTCAAGTGGCTGAGAAACACTTAAAGAAGTATTCAACATCTTCAGTCATCAGGGAAGTGCAAATCAAAACTACTTTGAGATTTCATTTTACACCCATCATTATGGCTAAGATTAATAAAACAAGTAACAGCTCATGCTGGTGAGAATGAGCAAAGAGAACACTCATCCACTGCTCGTGGGAATGCAAACTTGTACACCCACTGTGGAAATCATGTAGAGGTTCCTCAGGAAGGTGGAAATCAATCTACCTCAAGACCCAGTTATACCATGCTGCATCCTACCACAGAGACACTTGCTCAACCACGTTCATTGCTGCTCTATTCACAATAGCCAGAAATTGGAAACAGGCTAGATGTCCCTCAATGGAAGAGTAAATAAAATATGGTACATTTACACAATGGAGTATTACTCAGTTGTTAAAAGAAATGAAATCATGGAATTTGCAAGTAAATGGATGGTACTAGAAAAAAATCATCCTGAGTGAGGTGACCCAGGCTCAGAAAAAAACAGACTTGGTACATATTTACTTATTCATGGATATTAACTGTTAAGTCAATGATAACAAGCCTACAATCCTTAGGACCACAAAGGTTAGGTATACAGTAAGGGATTGAGGGGGAATAGATAGATCTCCCTAGGAAAGAGAAAATAATAATAGTTATGGATAGATGGATGGATGGATGGATGGATGGATGGATGGAGATGGGAGGGATGGAATGGGAGGTCAAGTGGTGAGGGGGAATGAGGGACAGAATATGGGATGGAGGAGACAGCTAAAATTAAGGGCTATTTGAGGGGTAGTATGGAAACAATACAGTAGAAGCTTCCTAAAATATATACATATATGAAGGCAATCTAGACGAAATCATCAAAATAATAGGGGAGACAGAGCCCCTACTGGCCATCTCTTCTCACCAAATGAAGCCTATAGTTCTGGAACTGGGTTATATCCAATTGAGTTGTTGGAAAGGAGTCCAGTGGAAATGCCCAAATAACCCAGGATGTTGCCAAGACTATAGGTTGCTCTCCACAAAACTGACAGCAAGGCCCCATTGTTGAAGACAACACCTACACATGTCATTAAACATAGAGAAGTCAAGGTGGTGCATACCTAGGGCCTTCACCCCTATGAGCTATCATCTTTGGTACAGGAAGGTACTCTGTATACTACCAAAAGAGAAACATAAACACCAACCAGTCACAAACCTTTGGTCTGCAATGTTGTCCTGCCTGCAAGTGCAATAGTTGTACGAAGCTTGTGGGAGTAACCAACCAATATCTGACTGGACTTAAGCCCACTCCTTAAGATGGAACCCATACGCAATACCACCTGGGTGACCAAGAACCTGAGACTAGATAGCCCAAGGACCTAGGGTAAATCCAAATACTACTGTTCTCTCTCTCTCTCTCTCTCTCTCTCTCTCTCTCTCTCTCTCTCTCTCTCTCTCTCTCTCACACACACACACACACACACACACACACACACACACACATGTGCGTGTGTGCACGTGTGCATACATATATATGTGTGTGTATGTGTGTGTATATATATATATATATTTCAATAAAATGACTCCTAATGACATTCTGCTATAGTCATAGATTAGTGCCTTGCTCAGCCATTATCAGAGAAGCAGCTTCTTTCTGCAGCAGATGGGAACAAATACATAAATCTATAGCCAGACATTACTCAGAGAGTGAGAAATCTTGGAACCCTCATCCCCTAAGGAGATGTCTCCATCAAATCCCTCTGCTCAGGGGTTCAGGAACCCCACAGAAAAGGAAGAACCAAGGGGATGGAGGACACCAAGAAAACAAAGCCCTCTAAATCAACAGGATAGATGCATATATGAACTCACATAAACTGAAGCAGTATGCACAGGGCCTGCATGGGTCTGCACCAGATGGGAGTTCTAGAGCTAAATGGAGAAGTGAATGTATGTCCCTGTCCCCAACCCAGAAGCTGTCTCCAAATGACAACCATTTGCAAATGAAAATTTAGTTTCCTCCGAGGAAGTCTCAATGGGGAAACAACTATTGCAGATGGCCAACAGAAAATGAACTCAAGGCCATCTTTGGAGGTTCCTTTTCTCATAATGTCCTGTCAGGGCTTTCCTTTTCTTTTTTAAAGAAAAAATTACCTTATTATTTTTTTATTTTTATTTTACTTTATTTATATATTTTTTCTTCTCTGTTTTTACCCTATAGGTCCTTTGTAAATATATTAAGGCTTTCAGTTTAGTGTTGTTTGGGATTCCAGAGTGTGTAAACAATTGGGTCTCTGAATCTTTGGCCTTCTCTTGGGCTCTTTTTCTTCTATTTCTTTGTTTTGTCCAATTCCAACATGTTAGTGTTTGATATGATATTATATTACATTATATTACATTCCCCTAGAAGCCTGTTTGTTTTCCAATGAAAGACAGGAAGGAGGTGGATCCAGATAAGAGCGGAGGTATGGAGGAGCTGAGAAGAGTAGAGAAATAGGAAGCTGTAATCAGACTATATTAGTGAGAAAAGAATCTATTTTCAGTAAAAGGAAAAAGAAGAAGAGGCCATGCAGAAAGTCCTCCTGCCTCCTCCCCTGTTCCCTCATAGCCAGTTGTAGGGAGTCCTGAAACTTCAGATCACTGTCCTTTGCCAGTCAAGGAGAGTCTGGGACTTCCATCCACTTTCTGTAGAAAGGAGTTCTTCAAGCAAAACAGGACCCAGACCACCCCGCCAGCTTCCATAATTAGGAAACAGGGCAGAAGAGGCTAGACCAATTAATGCTTGCAGAATACTGTGTCTCATGCTTGTGGAACACATGCAACAGGCAGAGATGAAGGCCCTACAGACGGGGCTTGTCCTGGGTGCTGTCTGATCAGTATGGTTTTCATTTGGTCAGACTCCACAGTGGTCACTACTCTGTACCCCTGACCTTGGGCCACTTGGAGCATTACCAGTCAAGGGCTCAGAAAATTCAATCTGGCACCATGTAGTGCTCTATCAGTCATCAAGGAACTGCGTCTCCAAAGGTGAGTCTATAAGGTCGTAACGGAGTGGAAAACTTCCCTTAACATTAGAGTCACCCTCGCATCACAACACAATGTATGTGGGGACCCTGGTGTGAATAAACTTTCTGTGCTGCCAGCCATAGAAAAGGACCATAGAACCACAGACAGGAAATGATACTTCACAAAGATAATAAACAGCTACAATGCCACTTTATGTATTTCCCACACAGCGATTATTATTGTGTTTTTAACGGACTTACTCAAACAGTTTGCTGTAAACAACATGTCTCATGGTGGTGGCAGGGGCCTCATATATCTCTTAATTCCCATCTCTCTAGATTGCACCAGGAGATCACATGGCCTAGACCTTGACTGACCTGGACCATTAAGGCCTGCACACTCTATGATGTTCCCCAACATTAGAAATTGCCTAAGAACGCCCTTTTGAGAACGTGTCCCTGTGAGTCAGTGACACATGACTGAACTTGAAATTGCAAATGGGTCATTTAGTGTGCTTCAGCCAGAGAAGGCATCAAGACTGTGCCCTCGACCCACCTCTCACACTTGGACCGTTTGTCTTGTCCTAAGACCCTCTGTTCTGCCGGCCGTGTGCAAGTTGAACTGGAGGCCAAGCAAGGAGCTCTGCCTGTACATTTCTAAATACCACTCATCAGCCCCTGCTGCAAATCACCAAGGACACACACACACTGGAACTGGTCAGGCATGGACCAGGTAGGTCCTCAAGCTCATTAAGCCTCTCATGCTCTGCTGGTACCTGGCAGGGAGTATAAACAAATTAGTTAGTAAAGATTAAATGTTGTCTATCAGCTCCAGCTTGCCAGGAAAGCATCCACTAAGAGCTTCCTGGGCTAGCAAGATGGCTGAATGGGCAAAGGTGGTTGCTACCAAGCCTGGCAACTTGAATTCAACCCCTGAAGACCACAAGCTAGAAGGAGAGGGACATTAAAATTGTCCTTCACAGGACAGGTATGCCATGGTGCACGTGTGGGCGCGCACATCATATACCATGAATAAGTGTTTGAAACAATTCAAGATTTCCATCTGATGAAATACCAGTTTCTGTACATAGCTCACTATTTAGAGGTGCCTTCCTCTGGTCCACCCTCACCCACTGCATCTATTCATCTTCACCATAGACCGTAGACGTGACTGTAGACAAGAGAGCAGTGAGCATTTGAAGTGCCCAGACATCTCTAATTCAGTTTTACTTGAGCAGAGCAGTAGGAGTTCTGCCTTTCTTTGCCACAGTCTTCAGCTTGCTCTGGCCCTTCATTGTGAGAAACAGGAACTGGGCCTGCCCTTACTGACGGATCCTTCTGCGTGCACGCTTTCTGTCTTAACTCAAAGGATGCCACACATTGTTTTTAAAACACAATGTCAAAAATACCAGCCCCCTCCTGATGGTTCTTAGTAAAACAAGAGAGAACCAAGCTCATGCAAATGGGGAGTTTTGAGGAGTTCCCTGAAAAGGTATGAGTTAAAAAAGGGTAAGTTTTTAAAAACAGTTCTTAGTCTCATTAACCAGAGTATATCCTAACCATGGGCTCTGCTTTTGATTTCAAGATCGTGCTGACCTCCCGCAATAGCCTTCCCAAGGGCTCCATATCTCAGAATCAGACTTGGAAGAACAGCTAACTATTTTGGCATGGGGAACAATTTAGTATTCTCCCTCAATCTTGGCAAGGATTGTTTAAGAGTTTATTAAGGAGCTCATATAAGGGCTTTTTATAGGCCCAGACTAAGAAAAGAAAAACACCAACTACATTAATATTAATCAGAAGATATAACCACATAACCCTAAATCTAGGACAATTAGCTCAAAAATGTCCTTGATAAAAGGTCTAACCAAGAGAATATTGTCTGTCTTGAGAAAAGGGTCTTTTTTTGTATGCAAAATTGCAACATACGTGTGTGTACATAAACATGGGGCAGGTAGAGAGAATAGTAGGATGGCCATCCATGCACTCTCCTTCCAAAACTGAAGCTGTTGCTCTCATTTCTAAAAAACAAAATAGTGAGCTTACTGAATTAACACTAAGAAATTAAAAGGGAGAAGCCAAGAAACGCTTTTGGTAGTGCCACCTGGTGGACGCATCTGAAAGTGTCATCATCTCGCTCTCAATTAAATTGGTTTGGAGAGGGACAAATCCGAGCATGTAATGACCATTCCGTCGACTAATTCTCCCCCTGGATCTCCTTCACTTTCTCTCTGGGCATCTTTAGTGTGCTTCCCTTCCCTCTATAATCAGCTGATGCTTGAGGTTCCGTGTCTCACTTCACAGCCTTTCCCTTGCATTAGAGCAAATTTACAGCAAGATTTACAGCAAGGGCAAGAATAAAAACCATTGTAAACTGGCCACAGACAACATTCCAAAGAGCGATAAAACAAGCCATCATGCACAGCTGGTGTCGTACAAGCCACCAGTCCCATTTGTAGCTGCTCTGAGCAACTGCTTTTAGTCCATCTGCTGTGTTTGGAAAGACCTGCCACCTATCTCCTCCTGTAAAGGTTGCCAGTTCCAAAACAAGTTTCGGAACGTGCTGGCCTCCCATGTCAGGCCAACCCAACATATTCATGAAGTCACAGCCGTGACCACCATGGCCAGTTCTTGCATCTTCATCTCTGAACTCTTATGAAGCCTGCATATCAGAAGAAGTTTCCCCGGGAGTCTTCAGCAGCTGCAAGATACACCAAACCCTCACACACATTTCTCTAAACATTTTAAATATAATATTCCAGAGGCTGCACAAGCAGCATGGAGAAGATAGGAGAGCCATGGTTTGTGGACATAGTTCCTATTTAATGAGCATATCTATTCAGTATAAGCTGGGATGTTTGCACCTGTTATCCCTACAGCCTACAGAACCCTGAGCTTGGATGAGGGCATCTGTTACCATCTTCAATAAACAATTCCATGGACTCTGACAAGAACTTGACCTAGCAACTGTTCAGGATTGTTGGGAGAATTCAAGGTAACCCTAATGACAGGGATAGTCCCCCGAATTATTGTGAGCTAAACATCTCCACGAGAGTTAGCCACATATTAACTCATCCTTTTAGTCACAACCAACCCATGATGAAGTATATGTGGAGGACTATGTAAAGAATGGTGGTTCCCAGAAAGCTTAATAACTGACCACGTTCTATGACTCAATTATGTGGTGTCTTCATCAAACTATCAAATTCTGGAGGGTAACCAAGGATATTGGCAGTAGCCTGCAATATTCGGGGTCTGTGAGAACTCACTGGCCAACAACTCCAAAAGAGGTAACCCATTCCTGGCACTGGGCTTTATATTTGTCAATTGTCAGAACTCTTGAAACTAGTCAAAGGCTTGCCGCTACTCTAGAACTATGTGTTTAAGAAAAACACAGAAACCTCAAGAAAAGCAATTATTTGTGGCATTTTGAATTTACCCTCACTCTTTGGGTCTAGGTTGGAAGTAAAAAAAAAATAATGATAGTTCACATTTCTAGTGCAGACTTGTCATTGGGAGCATAAATTATTCCCTGAGGAAGCACAGGGATTGGACTTACTAGAAAAAGACCTTTAAATGTGCTTGCTCTAAGAACTCAAGGAAAGTGAATACAATGTCTCATCAAATACAGAAGATTCATAAAGGATTAGGGATCATACACACAAACACAATACGTAAACTAATGGAAATTCTATAGTTCAAAGTCCAATAAAAATGAAAAGAATTCAGCATAGACTCTTAGCAGCAAAATTTCATAAGCAGAGGAACATACTAGCAAACTTGGAAATAAGTCATTAATGTTGTGCAGTTCTGGGGGCAGAAAAGTTGTAAGAGCCAGAGGTGGCAGATAGTGTCAAGGAAACGGTGTTCTCCGGACACAGCAGGGCAGCTGCACATGCACACTTACAGCGATTGTGCCCGCAGGCACACGACCTGCATAAGCTCCAAACAGACAAGATCTCAGCACATAGCTGAGGGATGTAGACATGAAATCCCACCAGCAGCCAAAGAACTGTTAGCATTTGATAACTTCTGGGAGAGGAGGGCGGTTTTCCTTTAATAAGGTGACCCTGGTATGTTGAACACATGCCAGGGCAGGCTCCACTCCCAAGACGAGCTGGACAACACAAACTGGACTTGATGGGAAAGGCTAAAAAGGAAGCAGGAGAAGGAGAAGAAGGAGAAGAAGGAGGAGAAGGAGGAGAAGGAGGAGAAGGAGGAGAAGGAGGAGAAGGAGGAGAAGGAGGAGAAGGAGGAGAAGGAGGAGAAGGAGGAGAAGGAGGAGAAGGAGGAGAAGGAGGAGAAGGAGGAGAAGGAGGAGAAGGAGGAGAAGAAGGAGAAGGAGAAAAGAAGAAGAAGAAGAAGAAGAAGAAGAAGAAGAAGAAGAAGAAGAA